>JAULKK010264462.1:0-15133 GCA_032355705.1 Rubia peregrina
CGATTTTTGGTTTATTCTTTGCCCCTGTATTAAAGAATAGAATATTATGTGAATATTATTTGTATTTAGAATAGAATCTTTTTTTCTAAATACTAAATTTTATGTTGCCTTTTTCCGCAATCAGCCGGCGATCTCTGGTCAACCTCTTCTTCTCCGCATGGCTTTTCTCACCATCGATAACACAAGTCAGTCTGATCACCGTTCATCTCCGTTCATCATCAAACCACCAAAAGTTCCTCTTTTTCATTGGTTCTCGGCCGGTTATTGCTCGTCATTTGTCATTCCTTCGTCCGATTATGCTGCCTCCGGTCTCCCAGCTTCTTCCAATCAGATCCAGGCATCTTTGAGTTTTCCATATTTACCTCAGGTGCGTGTGATTCACACGCGTTCTTCTCCGGATGTGCCATCCACTTGCAATGCATGTCAGTCACGCGCGAAGCTTCCAGCACCTCACCCATTGGCGTTTCAACCAACGCACATGAGTTTCTCTTGCGTACGCATATCGTGCTAGCTTAATTTTATCACGAGAAATTCATTTTCTTACACTACGGCCGGTTTCTCGTGAGTTTTTTAGCTTCTCGCAGCTTGTTTTTGTCTTCTACAAAAAAGAATAAAAATAGAAACAAGAAATGTTTTTTCTTTATGGCTCATTTTGATCAACCACGGTGCCAATGGTGTCACATCTCGAGTCATGTTGCTTCTTCTTGTCCTGATTACATGATGAATGGTACCAGTTGTAGTGTCAGTGGTGTAAAAAATTCGGTCACTCTGCCTCGACATGTTCTGTTTTGATCTCTCGAGTTTTTTCTCCCGCCTCTTTACCGCATGTACGCTGGATAGCTGATTCTGGGCAACCAATCACATGATTTCTTCTAAGTGTGCTCTTGAATGCGTGACTCCTTATTCTCGTAACCATCGTATTTTTGTTGGTAGTGGTTCTGCTTTTAACATTACCCATGTTGGTCATTCTCGGGGACGTTCGCCGAATTGAGTGGGGGGAATTTTACTGGGTCGGATTTATCACCCAAATTCAATGCAACCCCCTGCCTACACGGATGCCACAAATGTGCTGCGGTCTTGTGCCGCTCAACACGTGCCTGAGAACAATTCTCCCTAAACCACAATGCACATGCCCTTGGGTCATCCAGTGTCATCCTCTTAACTGCTCTTGGCATGTGATGTCCCCCTCTGCACCCGCGAGGCAATGTGCACAATGCCCAAACCATTCATGCCAATGCCAATGCACGCAGCTCCTGGTCGCCCGCTAGGCCAGCACACTAAGTGTTGAGTCATGGCCCAAGAAGACTTGTCTCAATCTCCTTGTCCCAAATGTCGTAATTTAAATCCGGACAAGAAATCGCTCACCTCAATTGAGAAACGTCTGCTTGAACTACCATTGTTGGTCATTATTCCAAAAATTCGATTAAAAATTGGCTTGATTAATAATTTTACAAGAAAAGGCATCGCATGTTACCGCCAGACAATAAATTGACTAGGACAACGACTGTTTGCGATGTCTCTTGGTAGTCTGCAAAACAGATTGGTTATGCTAGCCAAGTGTGACGATGTATTTAAGTAGGGTTAGAAGAGTGAAGAAATGAATGATGTTACGAATGCTCCCAACAGTGGAGGAACAATTTAAGAACATCAAAACAAATAAAATTTTCCACAAAAACTTAGGGTTGGCTGACAGGGAAATCCTTACAAAACAATTCCTAATACCTTTGAATTTCAATTCAAAAAACTAAAAACACTTTAATACACCATATACATATCAAATTCGATGACAAATACAAAAATTGTAGTACTCTAACGAATCTTGGAAGCTTACCTTCGAACTGATGGTTTGAGGGACTGCTGAAATTCGAGGGAAAATTAATTTTTTAAGAGATGTATGGGGTGGCTTCCATTCGTCTAGTCATTATGAAGCATTGTGAATTTTTCCTAGGTAAAGCGACATCGCAAAGCAGTCGACTGAACTGACTTTGTGCCGACTTTGTAGCTAACTTGACTTATCTATTTTTTGTCCTACCTTTTTCAGCCCACTAGCATAGTAACTGACCTATGTTTGACCAACAACATATGCGATGTCACAGGCTACTCGTCTTAATCGACAACTTACCGTTATATGAATGACGTCGGTTTGGCTGGAAGTGGGCCTTACCAATTTCGCCCACTAGCATAAAGGGGCAAGGCCCGCGTATGACCAAAACTAATGTAATTGACCTTCATAACAGCCAATATTATATTAGATACTATGATTGAAGTTTATAAACGTCCACGAACTTAATAGACGTGTAGTTTGATGGGAATCGATGTTAGTAGAAACTGTGAACTTTTTTAACGTCCAGTTCCATGGGAACCACCACATAGAATCACATGAAATTTCTTATTCTTGGTTTTTGAAGAAATAAAAAGAAATTAGATCTACGTCCATCAAAATATTTAATGTGGTAGTACAAGGCTTAGAGAAAATTTTAGAAGATTACTTACAAGTATACAAGGCGTCATTCAGAAGAACTTGTGGAAGTTTATGTTGAAATAAATTGGTTCCTTTATTAACCTTGGTAAGTAAAAGTTCAACTTCGGATGTCAAAGTTTCATTTTAGGGCCGAATGTAATCGGTTTCGCGAATGCCAATGTCCATTTATAATATTGCACTTAGGTTCCCCCAACAGAGTGAGAGTACTTGCAATGTCAACCTGGAGATACACTAAACCGATTCGCCAATTCATGAGCACAATGTTCCTATTTGGTTGTGGATGAAAATAATGGGGTAATCATCCATCATTTTTTTTAATATTCCATAAGTACCCTTACCATAAGTGTTGCGAGAACGTTTCATTTCCACCACATAGAATGATTAAATTCTTGGTTTTCAAAGCAATAAAAAGTTAATATAAATTATGTCCTTCAAAAATTTAAAGCGATATACAAGACATATAATTAATTGTAGAAGATTACTTTGAGTATACGAGGCATCATTCAAAAGAACATGTGAAAAGTATATGTGGAATAAAACCAATTTGTTTATAACTCTCGGTAGGTATTAGTTGAACTTTGGATGTCAAAGTTCTATTTCGGGTCAACCGTGATATGTTTAGGAAATGATAGTGTACATTTATAATTTTGCACCTAGATCCCTCCGATAGGGTAGGAGAACTTGAAACGAAAAACTACGGTGAAATTTATGTTATTCACATTTTCATAACAATGGTGTTCCTATTTGTGCACAAACGGGACGTGTTTTAGGGCCTCAATCTTAATAGGGATTATTTTACGGTACTTTTCCTAATTAAATTTGATTGTGCTGCATATGTGTGATGTCTCCATTTCATCGTACTAAACGAATACAAAAGCGACCAATATGAGACATCATGCAAATTTAGTTTTCCAGCAGGAAGCCAAAATTTGAACAAAAAATTCCCACTATCAATTTTTCATTTAAATAACAAACAGCAATAACACACATTTCCCCATCAATCCTTCTCCAAATCCAACAATATACCATCATTTCCATTTCACACAAACACAATCAATAAAGAACTTACTCAAATTGCTTCTTCAAACCTTCAACAAGCATACGAGAATGGAGCATCTCCGGGTTCAAATTATTTGAGATAGATCTACATTCATTCCATGTTCATTTCCAATCTTTATTACCATATACCATCTTTCATATTTTTCTTTCTCATAAAGTATTATGATTGTGTAACATGTTGTATGGTGTAAATATTTCGTGTTTTCTATACAGTCCAATGTTTGAAAAGTACGATAAAAAGGCTTAGATTAGGGTTGATTGTGGACAATATCCATGGATTCGTATGAATATAGGTTGAATGTGCGATGTCAGTCATAGGTGATCATCCCATACAATATGTGACCGAACAATGTGCGACGTCGTACATTCTATGAAATTATTGTCATAGAAGTTGAATATCCAACGTCGTTCTTTTATCAGACTCTGCGACATCGTCCAACACTGTATACGATGTCGCTTGCACTGTGAACATATACTTTTAACATGTTCATATTAATGTCGTCTACGTATCACGATATTATGGGACTGCTAAATTCTAACATCAACTTTGTTTCATGTTTGTTCTTTGTAATAGGACATAGAGATTTATCGATGGACCTCCAGCGTGGAATGTGGAAAATATAGGTTCGATACATTAATTGATGTTTCAATTTCATACCAACCTCATGTATTATAATAAACTCTAACATGTATTTACCATCATTATTGTAGTTCTGTTGGTTTCTTAGATTCTCATTATTTTGACATCAGTTGCACAATAATTGATTGTCGTCTGATTTGTAAATATTTCATGAATATTGGAATGTTAGGGATTATGTAACGGATATCGACGAGCAAAATAATTGTGTAATTCAAAATTCAATCAAATATCACGTAACGTGTAAAAAATATTTGTGCAATCAAATGTTATATTTTATAATATCTGAGAACTAATTTTTTCGAGACTAATCCGTGAAATCACAAAGACTGGTGGAGTGATGAAACCAAATCTATATCACACAAATCAACAGCTTTTCGGTGACGCCACCCAAAACAAAACAGTGTTGTATTGAACTACCTTCCACGTCAGCATGCAGACGGTGCTGGCTACGAGCATTTGATATCAAAGACCCTCATCCACGACGTCAGCTTCATTCATAAGCTACCTCAATATTTGCAACGTCGCAGCAATTTCAGTCCTCTCATCTGACTTCTTTCTATCAACGGCGTCGCTCCAAATACAGGCCGACGGTATTTAGCATGATGTAGCAGATGCGAACACCAATTGTCAATCATTTTCCTCAAACCGACATCGCGCACATAATTGTTGACTTTGGTCCATATCCGAGGTAAAATGTAATTTTTTATTTCGGATGTGAACCGAGGTAAATTATAATTTTTACTACACCCACATTTACATCAGTTTTTAGAGGGCTGAAAACCGAGAAAAATGCCCTCTAGAACCGAGATAATAGGTGTTGTTTTTTCCAGTGTTGAATGATGTTCAATCCATTGGGTTCGGAGGTCAAGGCTTGCAGGAAGGGCAAAAGCTTATAACACAACCATTTACTAAGTCCGTCGGCAGCCGACCTGAATACTACTCAAATGTACGTTCTCTGTAACCACAATGAAGTTGGGTTATATATGGACATGCACATGTCAAGATAAGGTCACAAAATAGCAAATTGAATGAAAAACAAGTCATCAATCTTCACATGAGAGGATTCATGGCTTGGTTAAGGGACTTTGAAAGCAGCGGGAACCACACAGAAAAAGTGAAGTGGTTGTCTTGGTGACTATTAACCACTGTTACCTCCTTCGATGGTTTTGACAACAGAAATACTTTTGGGATCAGGCAGTATGATTCTAAAGGAGTATCTCAGAGCAAAGGAGTATCGCTAATATCTGAGGTGCTACATGTACCGAACATGAACGAACCTGATGACGGATACGCTCAAACAAGTTACTTTGGTACAATTTTAGAAAAATGGGAGTTTGATTATGTGACCTTGAAGGTTTTTTTTTCAAGAATTATTGGGTGAACGACTCCACCAGTACTAGGTTGGAACCTCTTGGCCCTAAGTGGGTTAACCGCGGGAAACGGGAATTTTGTTTAGATTCATTCAAAATGGTTCAACAGGAGCATCGGGTGTTCTATGTAAAAGATCCCACATACAATAACTGGGAACTTATGGTGGAGGGAAAGAAAACTTTCATGGATGACGAATCCATTGAACATTACATTCGAGAAAACGAAGATGTTCCACTTCAATATATCAATGATGATTTTAGGTTACCCGAGGACGATGCAAGATTTAAATATTTTAACAAGAACTGCACACAAGGAAGGGCCTTGGATGGATTCTCATGAAAATGTTTTCAAGTGGAAGTTGAAACGAAAGATCAAGAGGGGACGTCCACGGAAAACTTAGTTAGGATAAAATAAATTGTGGTTCTCATCGGATTGCAAAAATATATATTTTTTACGATTTTATATACCTTCACATGTTCAAGTGCAGCCCCAATCTAAATATAAAGTGTATCATATTTTCTCATTGTTTTCAACACAATTATTGATATCGGAACAATAAATGTATATCAGGTTTCACAAATGTTCCCTTTTGTAAAAGGGCATCAACAAAGTTACAGTAGCGAAACATACTCCGCTTAGCCAGGGGATGGAAATTTAAAAATTCTGCCAACCCCCATATTATCGAACAAGTCTTCCGAATCGGAACGATGATGTTGGATCTTTATTTCCGCATGAGGCTTTGCTAACAACCAATATTGAACTTTTAAATAATATATATATTCATAAAATAACTACTTCTTATTCGATTTTCAAAACCCATTTAATCAGAATGCAACCATATTTCGATATCGGAATACACATTGACTTAATCGCTACACGTTACAAGACATTTTTTAGTTATAATACTTTCAAATCTATCGAATTACTAATGTATCTTGGTTAAATAGTTGTTTACTGGTTCGGGTTTGAAAATCATAAAGCTAGTCCACTACCATAGGACATACCTTCTAGCACGGGGTTTTTTTGGCCCTAGAACCGGTTTTTCATGTCCAAAAAACTGGTGCCGAAGTAGCTGGTGAAAAGATTTCACCGGTTTTATGAAAACCGATGCGCATTTAGTACCATTTTTTATGGGCACCGGTTTTTCCTGTGAAAATATTTAGCACCGTTTGTTTAAAACCCGGTGCTAGATTTAGTACCGTTTTTTTTGGAAACTAATTTTTAAAAAACTGGTGCCCAAGTAGGTAATGAAAATATTTAACACCGGTTCGAAAAACCAGTGCTAGGGGTAGAATCGTTTATTTTTACGGCACCAGTTTTTTTTTGCATCGAATTTTATCACACCAGCACTAGGGGTTGAATCATAACTTTTCATGGCACCGGTTTTTATTTCTTACCACCGGTTTTATCACACTGTTGCAATATTGAGCACACCGGTTATAAAACTTGGACCGATTTTTAGTTTGCAATTGTTATTGAGCACTGACCGCAGCTGCGCGCAACTGCTCTATTTTTTAATTTGACAAAAAGAGATATGGAATTGGGCGCTGACCGCAGCTGCGCACATCTACTTTATTAGTTTGATTTTGGTAATAGCAAAACTGGAATTCGGAGCTGACTGTTGCTGTGCGTAGCTGCTCTAGTTTTTCGATTTGGGAAGCACAACACTCGAATTGGGCGCTGACCGCAGTTGCGTGCTGCTGCTCTAATACGTCACTGTAAATAGTGCACAATCCAAGAACTATTATGTGGATCCATCTAGCTATGACAACAAACCTTTCCACAAATTCACGGTTTTTAGCCAAAATGTAATAAACCGGTTTAACGATTTATACTACACAAATTCCCAACAATAACAATTCATCAATCATAAACCAAAAACTTGTACGAAAAGGGCATTGAATATGATCAAATGTACATTAACTAGGTGATGAAGTAGAGGAACGTGGTCAACGGTTGGGAAAATAGTGGTGACAAAACCTACATAAGATACGAGAAGATATTGTTTTATGGAGATGTGTATCAAACGTTAGGGATTTACCTTTCATAAAGAGAGATATTAAGTGATGGTATACATATGAACATGAACTTATCCAATAATGGATTCAATTCCCTGGTTTACAAGCAATTGAGTCATGCAATAGGGCTTTTTTTTTTGCAAAAAAATGAACCCATCTAAGAGCAATGTTGCGTAATTTCTGGCTCCCCATAGGAGTCCGATCTTCTGCAAATTTCTGAAACATGTATTAAATTGAATGTTATATGCCACATGTGATGGGCATTACGCATTGGAAATAAGTACATAAGAAAACATACCGAAATTATGTCAATCCCCAGCACTTCTTTAACTATTTTTCCATATAATACATGCAATGGTATCCACATTCCAAAGTGCTATACTGAATCTTGTGCTAATACGGAAAGGGACTTGTTTAAATTGTTGCAAACATGAAATTGACATAGGAACTGCAATTGTATGAGATAATACTTACTTTGATGTTTATTATATTCCATGTGTAGGCCGGATGGTAGGTTTCACTCTGATCTAAATTGACGTACAGTCGATATTTTTTTGTCATTATATATAAATGCTAAAAAATATCTACGGTTCATAATTTTTTATTCTAGTGTAATTTTTTCGAAGTTGGGAAAAATTGATCAACTTACGAACGAATCAATTGAAGGCATGGCTTGTTACGTTTACCAATTTCCCCCGTCATCGAGTCGATCCAATATACTAGTTCATTTTCCGGTACGAACACGATCAGAAACTAATGGCTACTACAAAAGCAAACAAGAATATAGTTGGTGTGATAATTAATGTATAAATTAATGCCCGCAGTTGGGTCCATCTGCTTGGAGAGGTTGAACAAATCTGAAATTAATAATACCTTCATTTAGTTAATCTTGTACATGCATACAACTTACTCATGATTTTACGGGAAGACATAAATCCTTGCTTGTGTGCGGCGCATGATTGTTGAAACCTCTTTCGCAGTGATTCAACCCTCTAATTGGTTTTTTAAGCAAAGGAAGCTTAGGTGTCTTTAAATAAAATATTTGAAATGAACAATATGTAGGATGTATAATAATGTTAGCATGCATTCTTACAATGTTCATAGATCAAGTAGTGATCCACTAATCCACTCCATTTCGTGTACGTTGTTGAGGCTGGACATAAAAACTTGAGTTTGTCCATAAAAATGGCCATGGAGATGTCACTGGATCCAAACACAGCCGCACCGAAAGGGATGCAGAATACTTTGTTAGGCCCAAAGACTTGAGTGGCTGAACTTACAAATTTACAGATTTGTTGCACAGCCGAATTGCTTTCCTGTTTTTCTATGACATCCTGTGAGGTACATGATACTGTAATTATATTTAAGAATATGATAAAGTTACTTGTTTCTTAAGGGAATAAAATTCAGCAGTATGTGGGATTTGCAAAGGGTTAATTCAGCAGTCTTACTGACAGTTTGTGGTCAGAAACTGAGTTGTGTGGAGGTGATTCACCAATATCCATCGATGCAATAGTTTTTTTTGCTACACACTGATGGGTAAATTGTTAGTTAAGTATTGAAATCATTAGTTTCCATTAGAAATGGACGTCTACAGGGGTGTGTTTGTTTGTTGGGTGGGGGGATTTTTGACCTCACGTTTCATCGATCGGGTATAGATTGTGAACAGTTTCGTAGGAGTTTCCTCATCACCGACCACCTCTTGTAGGGGGATAGTGTCTAAATCAATAATTTTTAATGCGAGTATGGTAATGTAATTATTTGTCTCACCTCTTCTTCCTCCTTGGTAGTTTTTATCGTAAGCTTTTTTCAAGGCTTCCTTCTTCAACGACCACCAAGTCACGACGACAACTTGTTCATCTCCTAGGGAATCATACGAACGATAAATTAAGTTTTGTTAATTTTAGGAAACATATCTGCGCAGCGAGCTTAAACATACAATTATCATACCTCATGATCCTGTTGTTGGTTAAAGTCACCTATTAGTTTTCCTTTTCATAGAATATTATATCCAACGGCCTCAGATATAAACTCAAATTGTTCATGTTCAATAGATAGAGGTGTCATTGGGATGAGCATAGGTCCACAAAGCCTAACTCGCTCCCACCTAATAGGAAAGTCTGCATCCTTATCTTTGGGAAGCAACATACTGAATGCAGCAGAGTCCCTTGCTCCATTTTGAATTGGGTGATATAGGCAGCATTTTTCCCTATCTGAGCACAAAAATGCAAAGATATTGGAAGAA
The DNA here is from genome assembly GCA_032355705.1 of Rubia peregrina. NCBI lineage: Eukaryota > Viridiplantae > Streptophyta > Magnoliopsida > Gentianales > Rubiaceae > Rubia > Rubia peregrina. The sequence goes on from JAULKK010264462.1 coordinate 9,816, forward strand.
ACGTTAGTAGAAGGAATTGTGGATAAAAATAAGAAGGAAATAATTTTCTCTTTAGAACATCCGCTCCATTATCCAAATTATGGGGATGAAAAACTTGCTTCAATATTGATGCCACGGAGAGCAGCTGTACCAGCCGCTCCATGATGTCATCATGGGAAAGGTGAAAATAGCAGGGACGCTGACCGCAGCTGTGCGCATATGTTCTATTAGTTTTTAATAGGGTACACTAAACCTGAACCCAAAATATTGTCCTTGACCGCAACTACGCGCAGCCGCTCCACTACTTATGTACAAAAATTAGCTGAACTAACATCAACATATACATTGCAACAACTAACAACAACTAAGTACTTGAGCTCAAATAACAACATCCAAATATATGCACAAAACGGGATTTTTTAAAATATTTTTACCACCACATACTCGGGCCAAACGAATGGGTGTGTTTGTGTAATGTATTCTTCAATTAGAAACATTTTATCATGCTATATTATAACCATGTCATTCATCTTAACGTAATATGTGACAAGCGGTCCTTTTATAGAATACATTGTTATCATGAAGGTCCCTCTCCGGGTCACTTGATCGAATGAATACCCGACTGTCTTTAATTGTTGGGTTAGACATTTTAGCAAGGAAATTGCAGGCATCTAAGTGCTGGGGGATAGGTTCACCCAATTACCCTGCTATCCACTGTGCTTGCGCCTCTAAGAAGGAAACCAACCTTTCATTGAGGTCGACCACCTCCGTTAACACATGTTTCTCATTCGATATTCCTTCAAATGTTATTTTATTTGTGCTTCCACATTGACTGGATGTGTAACGGCTCACATCAATGTGTGGGAGGGAATCCTTCATCATCTCAATTGTAAGGTAACCTCTCCAACAACCACTATGATCCTTCTTGTCAGTTTCCTGAACGAGGATATCTTCTTTTCCTACTATCACCAACTCTCCCTTTTGCTTCTTGTCCAAAAGTTTTTTCTAGTCATTAAAACGAATGAGTCATTAGCATGCATTTGATATGAGAATTTAAATAAGGAATAACTAATGTATTAAATATCCTCACAATAGTTGAAGCTGCTCTTTTAACAGTATCGTTGGTGTAGGTAGATATTTTCTTATCCCAATTTTCTTCCAAGAACACTTCTGATCGGCCCGGTCTAAAATCCATGCTTTAAACTTTCGCCTCTCCTTCTTCTAAACTTCAACCTTGAATCAAAAGTTAATCAATTTTATCATCCCTTTTTCTCTTCTCCAGTTGATTTGCAATTTTTTTATTCCCACCACTACCCGAATGATGGACGTAGTCCTTACTTGCGGCCGCTTACCTGCAACACTTTTAGCCTATGTGGTTAATGATTAGTAAAATATATTTAGCGATTGAATAACATCGAATAGGGGGACTTATATATTGACCTTGAATTCTGGGGTCATCCTATGTTTGACAAACAGTTCCCACTCTTTTCTATACATTGATATGTTGTCCGTGGATGGATATCCAGTTTTGCGTTGATGATGTACTTTCGGGCCACCTTCGCCTTCCAATTCCTCCATTTTTCTCCCCCATAAGTTCTCCACTTTTTCCAAAAATCATTCATTTCTTCGAAGCTCCTCCTGGTTTGTATATCCCAGCTCATCTAATGGAACTAGTTGAGTTACAAAATTTGTTGTACAATAGGAAATGATGAAAATGGAATGGAAAATACTTACAAGAATGTCTTCTCAAACATCTTTCTGTACGTGTTCTGGGACAGCTTTCCAATTATGCCATGTCCCAAACCGGATTTGTCGTTGAAAGCATAGGCACAGTATCCGGACCATCGGCCTCGTATAACCATGGGTTCAAAGGTTTTGTCGAATAATGTTTGTATAGGTTTCTTTTGCTCTGCTAGTAAGACTGACTTACATGTGGCCGTACCTCTACGCTTGGAACACTCTTTTACCTCAAACTTGTCCAAATTCTCCCCCTGTCCTCGGTCGAATTCAATCCTTTTTCACCGTCTGAATTTTCCGAGGTAGATGCATCATTCACAATCTCATTACTGACGTCCTCGTCTTCTCTTTCTTCAACCATGGGAACACATATTTCCTTGATCTCTTCATTATTCACTATGTTCTTCAGAACCAATTTCTTCTTTGCCTTCGTCATACAATGCAATTATGCCCTTGCATGTCGTAAATAAGGAACTGACTCATAGGTGGACATGTTAACAAATCCCTCGAATGAAGGAAAAAACATAGCAAAATTAGAAGATTGTACAATTGCAAGACATTGAAGCATAAAAAATAGACAGTCAATGTCCATGTAAGCTCCCAATAGTAGAATAGAAATGAATTCAATTTCCCTAATAGTAGAATAGAAATTTATCCTATTCTATATTAACAAAGCATAACCGAACAATGTCCATGTAAGCTCCCAATAGTAGAATAGAAATGTATCCTATTTTCCCAAGCCAAACCAAAGAGCATACATGTATTCAAACAGCTTATTCCTACAAAGCCCGACATAGCACACGAATACGAATTTATTAAATTTAAGAGGAAAATAAAAGCAACAAACTACACACCCTCAACTATGGAAATAATGGTATACAATCCACACGAGAATTAAAAAAGTTACCTTTCATTGTGCTTGCCAAGATGAATAAGGATAAAGGTAGATGAAAATTGATATGGAATGAGAAGGAGGCTAGGAAAGGAGGAACTTCACACACCAAATGAGGTCACGGTTGTCGTAGGGAGTAAAGGAAAATTTGATGCTCTCGTGGAGAATGAGGGACAAAACGGAAGTGAAAATTTGGAGTTCAATTCGAGGAGGAAAGGGATTTGGAGGGAATGTGCTAGGAGTCATACAATACAAAACATACTACAACCATGCATATTATACCAAGCCAAGTATATACTCCTTAGCCACTAGTCTTCAACCACCTTCCTCTTCTTTGATTACACTACCCCCACTTCTTTGCGATCTGCATCAATCCAAATGTCATCTTCGTGTTTCCTCCGAGCGGCTCCCGACTCATCGTTAATCAGTAGGGGGAAATTGCCGGAAATTCTAATTTCTCCATTGTAACCTCATAATCAATCTCATCACTGAAATAATATTTCTTACCTTATAACACAATCGACCACCCTATATTGCATGAATTATCAACGTAGAAAACTTACCTTGCTTGGTCGGCCAAAACAAACGGATCATTTTCGTAGGCTTCACGACTGTTGTCAACCAGTGTAAAACCCATTGGATCCTCAATTCGAACTCCGATTCTGTTGTCAACCCATTTGCACTTGAACATAGGAATCTTGAATTCTGTATAGTCAAGCTCCCAAATCTCATCAATAGCGCCATAAAAGGACATGATAGCTAGGATTGGTTTGTTGTCTTTCTTATTTGCTTGCCACATTATTTCAGACTCAAAGTAAGCCTCACTGTTTTGTGTCATGCTCCTTGAATCTTGGTCCCTGGTACCAAAAAACCCCGTTCATGTTGTATCCAGAATACATCAATATTGTGCAATTAGGCTTCATGTTCAAAATTTTCTATTGTACTGATCATCGACATTGCATCGATCATAAAACCAATCCACAAACTTTTCATTGTGCTCTAACTGAACTTTATTGGGTGGCCATGTAGGATGAACTTCCTTGATCATATTAAGGTGCTCAGTCACGTAATCTACAATTTCCCTACAGTTCCTCAATAAATATAAATAAACTTTCATCAAGTCCCCATGCAACGGAGTAAATAACATTCCCCTAGACCTCGGTTTCCCCACCCGCCGGCGAACATGTATATTCTTTGGTACCCCAAAACTAGCACAATCTTGCAAATAACTAGAGAAAAATTCAATTACTTCTTCAGTAACATACCTCTCAACAATACTAGCATCCGGCCGACTCATATACTTCACATATCCCTTGAATATTTTCATATGACGCTCAAAACGATACATCCAATGCATACCAACTGAGCCACATATCTTTATCTCCCGTACTAAATGACAAACCAAGTGCACCATTATATTAAAAAAATGCATGAGGAAAATACAACAACCTCTTTCTGCAGGATATCCAATTGGTTTCGGTCAATGGATTTCCGAAAGAAGAAATGATTTGATAAGATATCAAAAATGACATTTATTATAATTTTCTTATTTTTGTAATTTTAGGAGTTTAACACTATACTCTTTTTCCCATTGGGTTTTTTTTAATGAAGTAGTGTGATCATTTTAGTTTATTTTTATTATTATTAATGAAGCCATAAACTCGGTCATGTCGACTTAGAAGAGTTTTGGTAATATTTTAATTAGTGTTTAGTTTATTTAATTTTATTTTGATTAGAATTAGATTTGGTAAGATTAGGTAAAATATTATTATTGATCATTCAGCAGCCGAGAAGAAGGATAAGTATGGCATGAAGATTGGAATAATCAAAACAGATCGCATGAGCATTGGAGAAAAGGAATATTGAAGAAATTGAACATTGCATTGGAATGGAATTCGAGTCTTCTTGGTTGGTTTCTGGTAAGCCACTTCTTTTTTAGGGTCTCCTTCTCTCTCTACCAAACTATCCTCTGCCTTCTCTCTATTCTATCTTTTAGTCTTTTAAACCCTAGCTGAAGTCGGGGGGGCCGCCGACACCGAAGACTCTCCTCCGGTGGTTTTGGTTTATCGCTCTCTGTGTTTTAGGACTCAAAACCCACCGATCTTCCCTCGATCGTCGACGTTGGCGAGGTCCGACGACCTCCTTCCCTTGCCCGGCGCACGGCGAGGTCCGACGAAGGTCTTCCCTTGCTCGGCGGCGCAGCGAGGTCGACGACCGGTGATGGTTTTCGTGTTCTTTAGGTCAGTTTTCGACGGATTTGAGCTCTGGGATTATCGAGATCTGGCGTTCTTCCAGTTTTTCAACGCGCTGCCGGAGCCCACGCGCTTACACGCGCAGCCAGGGTGAAGCCACGCGCCACCACGCGTGACGCCACGCGCCACCAGGGTGATGCCACGCGCCATCCAGCGCATCCACGCGCCCCAGCATCTCCCCCGCCACTGTACCTGGAGCACCGTTTTGGACATGTGCCGCTGCTCTATAAAACTCTGTTTCCAACTGTCTCAACTTGGGCTGTGTTTATTCCCGGAAATATATGGGTACGAAGGGTAATTCTCCATTTTTATTTTCTTTTTCTACGCTGCTTTTCATATTTTCGGGTGGGTGGCTTTTAATTAATTAGTGCTGAGATGGTAGTTTTTAAAATTCTGCGGGAGGTGATCATATTAATGGTCATTTTTGCTAGAATATTGGTCACGATTGATTATCTGCC
>JAULKK010264570.1:0-15133 GCA_032355705.1 Rubia peregrina
GTCATATTAGAGATGTCTCTGAGTTTCCCATTAAATGTGGCAATCTTATCATTCTCCTCCATTTTCAATTCTTCGTACTTAGTTGCCAACATCTGGAGTTTGGATTCACATACTCGACGGGTTCCTTCATGTACAGTCTTCAAGATATCCCATGCTTTCTTAGCCTGATGACATGTAGAGATGAGTTTAAACTGATTTTCATCCATTGTTGTGAAGATCGCGTTCAATGCTTTGGAATTAGCCAGTGAAGCCTTCCATTCATCCGGAGACCAAGAAGATTTAGCTTTGGGCTTTTGGTTCCTTGAACTTGACTCTCATTCTTTCTCTTTCGAGCTGGATTCTTCATCTTCAATTAGGGAATACCACTCGTTCTCAACAAAGTGTCATGCAAGTTCATCCAGTGAATTTATAAAGACTCTCATGCGTGTCGTCCAGTAGTTGTAGTTTGTTCCTTCCAGCAGAGGTGGTCGAGACACGGAAGCTTCTTCCCTTGTTACCATGGTAGAACCGGATCACACTTTCCTTGACAAAACCAAGGTAAAATATAAGTGACCAAGCTCTGATACCAATTGAAATTTAATTTTACCTTTTAGCTTAATTAGCAAACCTCCAACATATTCTAACTTAACCAAGTATATAAAATAAATAATACACGAGATACACAACTTGGTTACTCAGTTCGGTGAAATCCACATACGTCTACGGGGCCGAGCCCAGTTCAGAATAAATCCACTAATCAGAGATATAGTACAAAGCACATCATACAAATAGACTTATATTCTAATTACAACGTGTAGATTTTGCAAGCTCTCATTGCTACCAATCCATCTTGATCAGACTCTCTCTGACCTCGAAGCTCGTCGGCTGGATCTTCTCCTCCCGATGAATTAAGGTATACGTTCTGAATTTTGAACAACATGTCACGTATGTTGGAACATATAAATTCTGGCTCTTGCAAAGCTTCTCGGAAGATAGAAATCTGATGTACAAATTTTCTCAATTAAGTTCACGTGTCTTGCAGCCGTTAATGTCCTCTATTTATAGTCCATATGCATATCAGAATGCTTCATAAGTATCTCCATAATATTCATAGTCCTTATCTGCTTCTGAAGCATATTCAAATCTCATAAATAACGAAATTTACTTTATCTCAAATATCTCATAATATTCTACGACTCCAATTCCATGATTATAGGGATTTTCCATAAAACCATTATGCTTCCATACAGCTGATTCAAATATTGCTAAAACTCCAAGTTTCCATAAATTAATTTCACCACAATTTTCTAGTCGCCAAAAACTGATCTTCCGGAGTATGTTCCAACATCAAACATTTTTCTTCTTTAAGGCTAAAACATTCATCTATGAGATGCACATTACTTTTCATTAAGGAATTCAGATGATGATTGATTCAGGGTCCCGTAGATTTTATATAGGTGTATATAAATAGTACAGTGGACAATATACATGATTTCCATAAAATCATAGATAAGTTAAAATATTCCATTTCCCTATCTATGTTATTAAATTCACCCTATTGAAATTATCCTCACCTTCCAATATATCATATCTTCATGTGTTAATTTTCTCTCAAGCTTTATTATTTCAAGGATCTTAATGTCAACATTTTCATATTCTCAAACTCGTCCGGTCAAATTAATTAGCCAATTAATTCATTAACGAGAAACAGAACAATAATTAGTATTATTAATAATATAAACTGAAATGAGTTTCTTAAAAAAATAAAATGTATTAATTGAAATAAAATTATAATTGTGATCACGCACATTCTTCCAAATCAAACACCTCATGTCAAAGAGGTAACTGCAAATAAGTAAACTTGTAATGGATTAAAGCCAATCAATACTGATAGGCTGATGGGTTTAGGTCACCCTCCGGGATACCATTAACTTGTTACAATTTGTCAGGAAACTCTTCTGCCGCAACTTCCTCCCCTCTAGAAAAAAGTTAACTTCCCATCATGAGAAGATGGGAAAATAATAACTTTTCTAGTTTATATTGTTTATGTTTTTAAATAAGTATAGATTTATATCCATACATTAGTGTTATTAGATTGTTGTGTTCATGATGATCACTCGTTATAGTTGTTCCTGTTGATGTAATGTTCTCGATCTTGTTGTACAGATCGTGTTTTGTATTTAGTTTGTGTTTTTTTTATTAGGAGTTTTATTTATTTGGCTGATCGATTTTTGTTTTTCAAAGTATTTATAGTTTGGACAACATAGATTGTACTTTGAATCAAGTGGTGTTACAGTTCTTGAAGATTCATGTTTGGCGTAGTGATATTAATGTGTGATGCGCTTTTTTCTTTTAAACGGTCATGATTTTTGTGGGAAACAAGTTAATATTAATAGAGTTGTAGATGGAATAGAAGAAGGACAGTGAAAGAATCATTTTTCTGCTTGGTTTTGTAATGTTCTATTCCATGTACAATTGTACTTTGTAACTCATTGTACACACATATAAATATGAATACATATAGCTCCAACATTCATGGATTTTACACTCAATAATGGTATGAGACGGGTTGGTTTGAACCCTATTCTTTTCTTTCCAAATAATTCCACACAAAAAAACAAAATCAATATTATATTTTCTCCAGTCGCCCACCCTTAGTTTCTGATCGCCACGGCCGGTACTTTCCTTTTTTCCCTCCTCATCATCTGACCGTTGCCAGCTCTCTCATCGTTGTTGCTCACTAAAAAATCATCGACTGTCGATCGTGTTGATCCATTTGATCGTTTATGGCGACCTTTATTTTTCTAGCTACCTTCTCACTGATGGTGCTCTTCTTTGTCGCACGGTGGTTCAAGCTCATATTCAGCATCTTTCGATCTTCTTCCTTTCAATCTCAGCATGTCACCGTCAATCTCCTTCTTCGTGTAGTGGTTCGACCTAGTCATATCGCCGCCGGCCAGTTTTTAAAAACATCCACGACAAGCTCGTGGTTCAACTCGCATTTGTTCTTCAATACAAGCTCTTCAGTTCATCTCGCGATCTGACCAAAATCCTGCAAGTTCTCCAATTTATTGTGAAACATTCTAAATTCTCGCTCCAGACCATTTTATCGTGCCTCATCTGCAACATTGTCAGTGCACAGTCACCATCCCAGTCAGTGCCTCATCAGCATCACATTTCTTTTAAAAAAAAGTGAATTGTGTTATGGCTCATTTTTACTAACCACAGTGTCAATGGTGTGACGTCCTAGGCAATGTGATTCTTATTTCTATAAATTGCATGGTGAATGATATCAGTTCCAGTGTCAGTGGTGAGAAAAATAGTCATATTTCTTTGGCATTTCCTCACTTGCTCTCTTAAGTTTCTTCTTCTGCCTCTCAATCAATTTTTGTCTTAACCTGCTTGGTGTGATCGCTAGATAGCCAATTCTAGCTCGAAAAACTACATGACTTCTTCTCAGTCCACTCTTGATCGTATGAATCCTTATTCTGGTAACAACCATGTTATTTTTGGTAATGGTAACCCCCTTAACATTACGCATGGTGGCCATTCTCGATTCAATGATGCATTATCTTAGTCCAATGTTTTGGTTGTTCCACACATTACTAAAAATTTGTTGTCTATTAGCAAGTTGACTCGGGATATGAATGTTACTATTTGCTTTGATGATTTCTCTTTCAATATTTTAAATAAGTTTACTAGTGATGTTTAGGCAAGGGCCATCGTGATGGCCACTTATATCTTTTAGATTCTGGCGGTTTAGCTTTATTCATTTTTGTTGCATCGAGTTCGTCTAAAGCATATTTTGAAATTTGGCATAGTAGATTGGGTCATATTCCTCACAACATAATTTCTTCTTTGAGCAAGTCTGGATGTTTGTCTCTTACTAATCTATTTTTAAAGCCACATTTTGTGTTGTTCTTGTGACATGAGAAAGGAGAAACATCTTTCCTTTAATGAAAGCAATAGGCATGCAGCATATTTAATTGATTTGGTTCACTGTAATCTTTGGGGGCCCGCTTCTTTTGTCTCTCATACTAGTTTCTCTTATTATGTTTTATTTTTTTATGATCACTATCGTTTCACTTGGTTCTACCCTCTCCGGAACAAATATGATTTTGTAAAAGCATGTTTTCGATTCGAGGAGTTGGTTGAAAAATAGTTTTCTACCTCTATCAAGATTTTTCAGAGAGATGGAGGGACAAAGTTTGTAAACTCTTGCAAACAATCTCATTTTACTTTAAATGGCATTCAACACCATCTTTCATGTCCCTAAACACCAGAGCAAATTCTTTAAGCTGAGCTGAAGCATCATTAAATCACAGAAATAGAGCTCTTCATGCTTTTCCATTATGGTTTGCATCATTCTTTTTGGTGCGATGCATTCACTACGACTACTTACACTATCAATCGGCTGCCTACACCTGTTTTATCTGGTCAGTCGCCGCTCTCAATTATTTTGGAACTACTCCTGATTACTCCAACTCATCCTTTTAGTTGTCAAGTTTTTCCGTATTTGCATCCTTATGTTCCTCATAAGTTGGCACTCTTTTTGGGATACAGTTCTCAGTACTAAGGTTATCGTTGTCTTGGCCATGCTACGAAGAAGGAATATATTACACGTCATGCTCGCTTTGATGAGCACTTTTTCGCATAGGTTATGTGACCGCCACTCCTTCGCTTGATGTTTCGGCCTTCATGGAGCTTTCATCAATGCCATCAGTGGTTTTTTTAGCCTTCTTCATTAGCCTCGTTGCCCAAAGTCCTTGATGATGTTGATTTTCCGTATGTGCCAGGAGTTGTGCCAACTTCGACGGAGCTGATGTCCGCCTACTCGCCCGCGGCCGCCCCATTTTTGTTACCCGTTGACTAAATGAATTCAGTCATTAGCCTAACCTAAAAAAACAAAAACAAAACCTGGGTCTAAAACTAAAAATTAAATAACCAATATACCCCTAGGCCTTGCCACCGGTGAACATGGTCAATGGTGGTCAACTCTGGTCAATACCGGACCACCATCGACTGATGGTGGTCGGGTTAGATTAATACCTTTATTAATAAGACAGGGTTAGATAAGCACTTTAGTTACAAATATAGGGTTAAATTAGCACTTCTCTAAAAAAAGAACACAATAAAAAACATCTTTTTGAGGAGAAAACACTCCTTGTAAATATGTCTTCATTACAACTTCACGATTTTTTTTCTAAAAATAATAATATAGATTTCATCAAGCATCAGTAAAGTACAACTTCATAATCTAATGCATGATAAATATATTTATAATTTGTATGTTGATTTCTAATTAATTTTCAATACTCCCTCTATCCTAGATATGTTAACACATTTTGATTTTTGTAATTCAACTGAATCTATTTTCAACCACTATTAATATCTTTTTTCATATGTGTAAAAATATCTGCAAACTAATAATTTAAAAATATAAGAGATGATAATTCCAACAACATTTAACATGATAATAATATTGCATATATAATAATAGAATTTAATGGTCAAATTTGACTCAATTTGACTTCCAAAAGTCAAAATATGCCAATTATCTGGGACCGAGGGGGAGTTTATAAATTCAGTCTCCGTAATGAAAAGTTATTTCTGTCCCTAGTAGTATCCGAATAGCAATATGTATCAATTTCCAATTACAGAGTTACAGAATTTTGTAAGGAACTTATTTATTGAAATTTCTGGATTTGTTTCGGAAAGTATTTGCAAATATTTCTTACTTTCGAAACGAATGCATACAAATTATATATTTATGATACATTAAATTATGAATTTGTAATGAATGCATATTTATAAGGAGTGGACTTTTCTCAAAAAGATTTTTTTAGGATAATGCTGCTATGTCGTATCATTATTACATAAGTGTTAATTTAAGCCTATATATTTTACTAAAGTGCTGATCTTACTATGTCTTATTAATAAAATTAATGATCCAACTCGGCCACTATCGGTGGGCGGCGGCGACTGGTGTTGATCGGGGTTAACCGGCATTAACCTATGGCGGTGACCGGCGGAAAGGTTTGAGCACCTTTTGAGAAGGTTAATATCAAAATTTTCTATTTTTAGTTTTTTTTTCTTTTTTAAAGGGGATGTAATATTCATTTTTTTAAATCCGGCCACAATTTGGTTGTTGGGCTTAGATTGACACTTTTGACAAAAACATATGGTTAGATTTACACTTTCAGATTTTACAAGGTTATATTGACATTTTTAATCAAAACACGGGGTTAAAAATGCACTTTTCTCTTATGTTTATTATCCACTTTTCAGATTGTTTACTAAAAGAGAATGTCTCATGTTACACCGACTAATAGTTAGATCAATTATAAAAATCTTATTTGTATAATTTAAGGTTGAATTGTACTCCCTCAGTCCGAGCTCTGTTTGCACTACAATCATTATCACGTTGCTCAAGAAACATGTTTGATCGTTAATATTTTTACTTACGTATAACAATGGCAAATAAAAAGGTTAATATTTAAAAATTATTTAATACAACAAATTCAACAATATCACATACAATAGTAATGTTGTTTATATAAATGTTAAAATATGTGGTCAAACTTTGATAGATAATAGTGTCAAAAAAAGTAAGAGTATAAATAGAGCTGAGACAGAGTGACTAATTATTTAATTTTTAAGATTTTAAAATATTTTCATAATTATAAGTACCTCATTACAATAAATAAAATCAAGGATACAATAGTTCTTTATTTACCCCTCAGTTTTTTCGAAAGTGCACATATACCCCTCTCAGTTTTTCAAAAGTGCACATATACCTAATACCCCTATATCCAGAGGTCGGAGTTTAAAAAAGTAAGAGGTATATGTGCACAAATAAGGAACTGAGGGTATATGTGCACTTTCAAAAAATTGAGGGATATATGTGCACTAAACAAGAAACTGCAGAGTAGAGTAGACATATATCCCTCAGTTTACTAAAGTGCACATATATCCCTCAATTTGATTGGGCACTTGAATTGTTGTAATGGTGTGAATATAAAGAATTTTGGGAGTGTGTTTTGGTGGGAGTGTTTTGGGATGTGAAATGGATATTATTGCTGGATGACAATGAGATGGAATAGGGTTGGGGGATTGTAGCTCATTTTTGGAGTTTAAAATTTTGGTTCCCGCTACAAATTTTAAGTTAACTAATTTCGGTAGCAGGTTAGTTCATGTTTCACTTTAAGCGAAAAACTTGTGATGTCGCATATATAGGCCATAGCTTAATTTTTTAAAAGTGTTGGTAAATATTCCTTGTGAACATTTTGCACCTATCCATTGACCCGTTGATGCCCAAATTGGAACAACATAGTCGTAACAATGTGAATTACATAGGTGTATCTCCAATTTCACATTTCGACATCTCCCAATTCTTTGGAGGGACCTTAGTGCAAAAGGTAAAAAAGTTCACTGGTTGAGCCAAAATTGATTCCGATCAAACCGGAAGTGACCATTGTTATCCCCAGTCGAACTTATAATCCCTGAGTGTGATAAAGAAGTTGGTTTGGTCCCCCGGAGACTTCCACAAGGTTGCTATAATTAAACTTTGTTACTTACAAGTAATCATCTACGATTTATTCTAAACCATGTGCTAGCGCTTTTCCAAACTGATGGACGGAATTTTATTCGCTTTTATTTCATAAAAACTGAGAATATGTAATTCTATGTGGTGGAAATTACCATTCTCATAATGCTCATCGTAAGAGCATTAATGGGATACTAACAAAAATGATCATACACTACCTCCCCATGTGTCTCTATTAGACATTACTCATAATCTCCACATCAAACATATGTCCTTATGTTTGGGTGCGGAGTTCTGAAGCATAGGATACATTCAAGGAAGTTTGGGCCATAGCTTAATTTATGAAGGTGTCGACAAATACTCCTTGTGAACATTTTGGGCCCTTCCATTGACTCGTTGATACCCAAATTGGAACAATATGGTTTTGACAATGTGAATTAAATAGATATATCTCTAATTTTGCATCCCGATGTCTCCCACTTTCTTGGAGAGATCTAATTGCAAAAGGTAAAAGTTCATCGGTTGCGCTAAAATCAAAATCGATTGAACTAGCCATTAATAAAGTTTCATGAATATATTTCAATTTCAATTTGTATTGTCTAATATACTATTAACTGTTAAGAAAGTGACTTTTTTGGGTCAAGTATGGGCTCATTTGTTATGCTAGTGGGCTGAATATATAAGACCCATATTTAGATAAACCGAAGTCGGTCGTATTTTGATCCCATGTCAGCTTGGCGGACAACATATGCGGTTTTGCTAATGTCGAGGTGGAATTTACAAGGGTTCAACATGACTTCGTTCCAAAATATTAATATATATAGTCCACCTCGAAATCAGTTCAAACTTTCAACTTTCAAGTTTTCATCGAATTCCAACAGTTCCCACCCCCTTCATCTCCTCAATTCTCGAAGGTATGTAATTTCAATTTTTCCAACTCCTTCTCTTGAGTGTTTTTTTTCTCTCATGAAATTGTTGTATCTATGGTGTGTCATTGTTTTTTTGGTATGTTTTTATTTTTCTAGTTTGTATGGATTAGTAATAGTGTGAACTTTGATTATACTTCAACTTAGGTACTATATTTTGGTATGTTTTTGTACGATTTTAGGTCATTTTCTGTGTTTTAAACCTTAATTTTGCTTGGTTTCTGCGGTTTTGGTCGCACAAATTAGGGTTGAATGTGATGTTGGTCACCTATCGATTGACATTCGTTTATGTTGATGGTCGATTGACGTTGGTTATTCATAATTGTGCTGAAATATTTTTTGAATGAGACGTCGCTTAGATTTTGGTTTAGCTTTCGGTCTTAACAACAACTGCCCGACCTTGTATATTTGCATCTGCATTCATGTTTTTTTCTTTGGAATTTTAAATGAGACTCGGTAGTCTATCGGTAGCCATATTCGGTCTAAACGACTGATGCTCAAAGTCGTTCATGCAAGTCGGCCATGAAACTGTTTAGGATCGATGGGTATGTGCGACGCATGACCGACGTCGCACTCTTCAGGTTTCACAACTTTTTTGCCTTAATTATTTTCTTATAAAATTAAGAGTAATGACTGGCAGAAGATTTTCCAGTCGCCCATTTTTCCAAGTTAGCGATTTATTTTATGTATATATACATCTATATATGAGCTACAATTATTTTTTGTGGTTACTTATATATATATATTCATAATTAATGACATTAAATAATTCATTATTTTTTATAGTTCACCACAAAACGGAAAATTTCAGAGCATCTTATGTTCGATGTTGAACCCTATACAATGTCTCCAGATAACCCCTGATTTAGCTGCAACCTGAAGTTCCTTGCCGACAACCACCTGTGAATTTCTATGAGTTCCTTGCCGACAACCACCTGTGCATTGAGGACACATTGTTCTTCGATCTCATAGATTGTGCAAGGCCTATTGTCTTCAAGGTCATTATAATCACAGCTTCTTGATTTTATTACAATTTGTGTTTTGTTGGAACAACAACATTTGTATTCGAATTCATGTTCTATGTTTGTAACGATAAATTTATGGTTATGAAATTCTAATAATTTCAGTACAATATTTGAGCAATAATTTACTGTGCGTGTGATTCAATCTGTGCATGATATTCAAAACCATTTTCAACTGCACCATTCAAAACAATTTTCTACAATTATTTTTGTACACAAAATAAAATTATACTTATGTATTGAAAATTACTTTCCTACACCAAATTCAATCATTTTCAAACAATTTTATACTCTAAAAGTTTTTATTGTGTAACATACTACCGATGTCGATCGTCCATCACATCTCAGTCGGTAACAATGATATAAGATGCAAAGTGGCCCATTCTCATATATCGCTATTTGCGATATCGTACGCCATACGGTAACAACCTTTACTTCAATTTTACAACCTTTACGTCTGTTGAAAAAACATCCAAGTTAAAAAAAACTATCATTACCTCGATTTTTTAACTGAGTCAAAAAAATAACGAAAGTAAAAGAACTTTTTACCTCGCTTATTACTCCTAAGCCAAGTAATCAAGGTAAAAAACTCGAAGTAAAAGGTGTTATTTCTTTTTTTGTTTGCTCTAATATGTGAGCTTATATTAAAAGGATCAAGGACGACGATTTGCATTAGGAAATTGTGGTGTTGATAAGCTATCAGCTTAATCATAAGGAGTTTGGTCCAATTGATGATTGGGAAGCATATTATGTGTAGCAATAGAGAGGATGCATAGAGAAGGTCAGCGTGAGCATCCCTTCTATAGTCATATATATACAAAAAAAAAGGAAGAGGGAGATGACGAGAGTAGTAGTATGGTGGTTTTACCTTAGGAGGGAGGTGGGTTAATAGGCTTGAACTAGCCCTAGTAGGGTATTTAATAGTTATAGTATATTACAGGTGCTTACCTGGTTATATGTATGAAGCTACGGGGATTCTTCCCTCATTTTGCACTGAATGCATACGAAGCTAGTTAATTGACACATATGTATCCTCTTGTCTTCTTTGATTTCAGTGTATTGACGTGGGGGGCAATAATATTTTTGCCGTGAAACGTTTGATTTTCTTGTACATTGTGATCTGGCTCACGAAAAAGGTGGCTTTGTACCTTTATATTTGAAATCGCAGGTGATTTTCCTTCTTAAGTCGCAATGTGGGGATGTACTCTTATTTGCAAAGTCGTGGGTGGTTTTCCTGCTTAAGTAGTGTGGTGGGGATTTACCCATTTGCGAACCCGCGTGTGTTTTTCCTGCTTAAGTCACGAGGTGGGGAATAACCTTATATGTGAAGTGGCAGGTGAGTTTCCTGGTTAAGTCACATGGTGGGGATTTACTCTCACGTGTGAAGTCGCAGGTTATTTTCCTGCTTAATTCGCAAGGTGGGGTTGTACCCTTATGTGAGAAGCTGCAGGTGATTTTCTTACTTATGTCACGTGGTGGGGATGTACTTTAATGAGCTTACTTTTTGGACACATAGTTTTTTGCCTCCAAGAAGATGTTTCCATTTATATATTAATTTACCGACACAATGATATTGTTTTGTGGAATTGGAAAGCGGCATCAATGACCTATTGAACCCTAGGTTGTACTCGTCTTTATATGAACCCTAGGTTTACACGTGGTATTTCCTAAGGTTGGTCACATACCACGTATTGGGGACGAGTATTCCGTCCATCCTGGCTAGGGAGTATCTATTAGACTTATAGTTTCCGTAACATTGTACAGACTCTCCTATTTGGGGTATATTTGTCTCATCTTCTCGGCCAGGCTAGCTTTGTTATTCTGTAGTACTATGTCACCTACTTTGAATGAGGTTGTTTAAACTCGGTCATTGTATGAACTTCATATTTTTAGCTTGTACCTCGCTCCTTTGACAGTATCTATAAGTCTATGCTCTTCAAGGATATCCATGTCTGCTCTAATGTTTTTTAGATTTCCTTCCTCATTATAGTTGGTTCTTGAGCTTGGGATGCCCACATCTGCGGGGATAACCGCTTCTTGGTCATACATTAGGATGAATGGAATTTATGGTGTTTATGTTCTTGGTGTGGTCCAATAGGCCCAAGGACGGTTGGTAGCTTTTAAACCCATCTGTTTTCCTTACCGCCAAAAATTTTTGGATTTCCTGAACCAGTGTCCAACTAGTAAACTCCACTTATATATTAGCTTGGGGATGTGCATCTGAGGTGAATTTATGGATTATGCTAAAGTCTCGACACTACTCGTAGAATTATCCACTTCCAAATTGTGTACCGTTGTCTGATATGATTGTTTTTGGTATTACAAAATGGCAAAAAAATTCCATGCAAAAGAAATGATTTATTTGGTCGTGGTATTATTTAAGGGCTTCACTTCTACCCACTTGGAGAAGTAATCGATAGCTGCAATGAAATTTTTTCTCTCCCCCCCTATTTTGACAGGGAACGAACTGGCTATATAGATTCCCCATTTGCCAAATAGCCAAGAGTTATAAATCCCAGTCATTTCTGATTGGGGCCTTTGTTGGACGATGATGTTTAGCTAATCGTTGTTACATTTTTAGACATAGTTAAGTGCATCTTCACATACTGTAGGCCATTAGTACCCTTATTGTAGGAATTTTTTAGCCAGGATGTGGGTGCCTTAGTGAGATCCACACCACCCTTCGTACATGTCTCTAACAATGAGTGCCACTTGGCTCGTTCCCACACATCTGTGCCAAGGATTCAGGTAAAACCTTTTGAAGAGCAAACCATCTGTGCAGTTATATGAAGGTTATTTAAGCTCTATTTTATGAGCTTCATTCCTGCCCATAGGCAGGAGACCATGTTCCCCCATACAAGTTTTTCTTCTCATGCATTATGTCAACGAAGTGTGTCCAAGCATGCATTATGTTCTAGTTTCTCCTTAACTTTGGATTGTGTTCTGGTCGCTTCCTCTTATGTATCCAATTTAGGACGTACCTCATTTGTCATATCTTCTAAAAAGTTCACCACTCCTTAGCCTTTGATGAATGTTTTTGGATGGAATAGTACTTCACGTTATCTTAATTCAATAGCTCACTTCAACAGTCTGCCTGAAACCTCCGGCTTGTGTAAGATCTGTTTGATTGACTTTTCCATTTATATAATACTTTTATGTGCTTGGAAGTAGGACCGCAGCCTTCTGGCGAAGTGAATGAAGGATAATGTTAACTTTCTCATAGGAGAGTTGTTTTTTTCCTGCTCTTTGGAGGCTCCTGCTAACGTAGTAGGCTAGGATTTTGCATTATGATTTATGACGGTAGAGGAATGTGCTAACTGCGTACATCGAGACCGTTACGTACATGTACAGTGTTTCATCCAGTTTTGATCCTAACAATAATGGCAAGTGTTGCAGCTCATTTTTGAGTTCCTCGTACACTTTATGACATTCCGAGGTCGAACTAAATTTATACGCTTTCCTCAAGACGTAAAAAAATGGCATGTGTTTCTTTATTTCCTTTGAAATGAAACAACTAAGTGATTCTAGGGAGCTAGTGAGTTTTTGCACTTCTTTGATTGAGTGAGCATTGAAAGTGATTGAATGGCCTTATTTGTTTTCCTGGATTTACTTCAATGCCTCTAGATGACACTTTGTATCCACAGAATTTCCCGATGCCCACTCTAACGGTGAATTTCTTGGGGTTTAGCTTCATCCCTATTGTTTGGGGAGTGATGAGTGTATCTTCTGAATCCTGGGGGAATGTGTCCAGTGACATGATTTTGATAACCATGTCATCAATGTAGATTTTGATGTTATGGCCGACTTGATGGGTGAACGCTTTTTGACTGTTCGCTGGTATGTGGCTCCTACGCTATTGATTCTGAAAGGTATTTTGACATAGCAGAATACTCTGAAACTCGTTACAAATGTCATATTTTCCACATGCTCCGGGTTCATAGAGATTTGGTGATATCCTTTAAAAGTGTCTAAGAAATCCAGGACCTTGTATCTAGATATTGCTTCAACTAATTGATAGATTTTTAGTAGGGGGTAGCATTCATTCGGTTAGTGTTTGTTGAAGTCTGTGTAATCGATGCACATTCTCCATCCAGTGTCTGCTTTCTTGAATATGACGAGGCTTGCCAACCATGTTGGGTATATTAGATATCAGAGTATATCTTCTTGTACTAGGGTGAGAACCTCATTTTCAATTGCCGATTTATAGTAGTGGGTGAAACTCTATTTTTTCGTTTAACTGGTTTAACCGATGGGTCTATGTTTAGTCAATGTGTCGTTATGGCTGGGTTAACCCCTCCCATGTCTTGTGACCAAGCAAAATAACTTTTGTACGTTTTTAGCGTTGCGATCACCTTAGTTTTTATTGGTTCATGTAACATTTTTCTGATTCTTAGTTCTTTAATGTCATCGCCTTCTTCTAATTTCACTTGCTTGGTGTCTTTACCTAAGTTGATTCCTTGTTCGACATCATCTATGGGTTGCCCATGGTTAATTGAATGTACCATCGGTTGAAATTGGCTGGTGGTTACATGCTTTATTGCTATAGCCATGCATTACCTTACTACCTGCTGCTCACCTCTCACCGTTACGACACTTGCTGGTGTTAGAAATTAAATAACCATATGGTAAGGGACCATATATCCTCAGTAGAATTAATCTAAGATCTTCCTAATAGCGTTGAAAAGACTTGGGACACCCTGTATGACTAAATCACACAAGACCATGCACACTGTCCTTCTGTATAATGGTCACTAGAAGTTGTATGTTTCCCATGGGAATTTCTAAATATTAAGTGAAGAAAACTATCAATGATGTTTCTTTCTTCAAGTCTTTCTTCTTGAATCCAAACTTGTTGAAACAATTAGGGAACAATATTTCCACTACGCTTCGATCGTCTACAAAAACTTGATACACTTTTGAGTTCCCTATTTTTGCTGTTATTGCTAGGGCATAATTGTGTGTCAATGTGTTCGGGGCTGCATCTTGTTCATTAAACACGATCATCTTGTCCACGTGAATTCTTTTGTCTATCGGCTCTTGGGAAGGAAAGTACCTGGCTCTTGTCTTCCTCGCATTGTTGGAGGTAATTACTGTAAACTCGTGGATAGAGTATATAGCCTTGCCTGGGGTGTTGTCTTCTACATCCTCTTCTTGCTCGGTCACTGCTGCCATTTTTTTGGCTTCGCTTGAAGTTGGGTTGTGCTCATACTCTTTTCTATGCTATAACTTCCCAACCTCGCTGGTGAGTATTCCTCCTTCTTGTACTAGGTCAGATGTCCTTATTCAAGCAATTTATTTGTCTGTCAACGGAGATCGTTGCAAATGTCTGTATTATGGTCGTGATCACCATAGAACTCACAATAATAATCCTGGGACCTTTTGTTTATTGAGGCTATCATTGGCGTTGGTTCCCAAATCAACTCCTTACAATTATGCCAGATCACACTCTTGATTTGGTCAAGGGTTTTTCTAGAAGTGGTGAGCCGATGACCATTGTCTTCTTTCCTCTTACGGGCATGGTGATTCTTCCCTTCTCGATCGATTCACTCCCTTGAGCGCAGTCTCCAAACCTTTTCTCGCCTTGATTATTTTCTTTTTTTATCTGCTTCCTCCTCGTGGATAAATTTCTTGAGCATGTCCAATGTGAGTTTTTTGTGTGT
>JAULKK010264680.1:0-15132 GCA_032355705.1 Rubia peregrina
CAAGAAGGAGAATTCAGAGCAGACAAATTTGGAATTTGAGGGACTTGGACGATTGTGCTAAAGCTGCCCTATGTGGCGATAGGCTCGGTATCATCAATCTTAGGATTGGATCTTGAAACATAATTTACATGTTTTTTCTATTGATTATCTGGCTATCCTTAGATTAACACGTGGGTGGAGGTCTAAGCGGTAGAAACATAATCAATAGAACGCTTTTGCATCGATAGTCGCTTTTGTCTTAGTAGCGCGACACCGTTCATGACACTAGGAAATTGTACTCAGTGATCTGTTTTGACAAAGGTTTGGGGAACCTAATAAACACCCCCACCACTTGGTGGTTTAATTTAAAAAAAAGTTGCAAATCAACGAATGAAAATTAGAGTAATCAAGTAAACCTATTCAGTACACTAGACTGTTAGCAGAATCCCAAGCTGCTAACATCATAAAAACCCTCATTCTTATACACATAAATTGAATAAGTTCCCTTCAGTTTTTTGACTTTCGGACGTACCATTTTTTGGGCATACCATTTTTTACTTCCCCTGTTTTATGGCCCAAATGGTAACTTGGCCGACGGCTCCGTTAAATCCACCGTCTGGCGATGTGGAACGATAGCAGCGAGATCGGTGAGCTTTTCTTTCGAGTCCGGCGACCTGGAATGATGGACCCGAAAAAGGTAAACAGTGAACAGTGTGAAACTTTTGGAGAAGAAGAGGAAACGTAGCTGGAAAGATGAGAATAAGAGAAAAATACGGGGGAAAAGATTGGAAAAGAGGGGACAATTGCATCTTTTCATTTTTTCCAGTTTTTTACACGAGGGGTAAAATCATCATTTACTACAAAACTGATCTACTCCAAAATTGATAATCAGAGTCAACGGATTTCAGAGTTATTTTTGCACTTACTTCATAAAATTTGGGTTATTTTGGCATTTTCTAATTTTACAGAGTTATACGGGCACTTTTGGCGTAAGTCAGGGTTATTTTGGCACTTCACTCTAAAAAAACTACGAAAAGCATAATCGACATCGGTTATGCTTTCGGTAGTTCATAACAAACGATGCGATTTCAGTGGCAAAAATTACAGAATTAAGATGAGAATTTTGCAAAAATGTATTATACAAAGCAGAACGGCGATTATACATAATATATTAGTTCTACAAAACTATTAGTTCTACAAAACAGGTTTAAAAAAATAGATTATACAAACAACTTTCAGCAGAGGTGCATTTTAGGTCGGAGCAGCGGCTGAGCAAGGCGGAGCAGAGTGGATGGAGAAGTGCTGCAAAAGCAGATTGAAATTTGTGGCAGAGCGGGTGACGGGGAACTGAAATTCGTCGGCCGAGTTACGGACCAGGCAGAGCAGACGGAGCCAACGGGCAGAGCAGCTACAATCACGGTGGAGTTCAGCAACGGCGTGGCGGCATGGGGAGCTCGATGATATCCGCCTGCACTGGGGTCAAATGAAGAAGGAAAGGGTAACGCTGGGCTGAATAGAAGAATAATGACGTGGATTGGAAGAAGGAGGGGGGTGTCACCGGGACGGTGAAAATAATAGAAGAGAGAGGCCGTGAAAATAATTCAATAGAGAGGCGGTGGAATTTATTGGAAGAGAGAGGCAGATGAAAATAATGGAAGAGAGGAGTGTCTTAAAAAAACTATTATGGTTGGATTATTTATAGTATTAGGGGTTGGTTTAGATTTTGGGATGAATTGACATTGGCCTGAAAATAAATCAAGCCTTGAATTTAATTTGTTCATTAGTTTTATTAATATTAGGCTAAATTTATTAATTATGTTCTTTATTTTAATGAATTAATATAATCTATTTTTAAAACTCATCATGTCATTCTAACTTAAATGTTAAATTAAATTTTTATGAAATAAAATTTATAAACAAGGAAAATTTATGAATAAAATTTAGAAATAGAGAATAAAATTTCTTTCCGCTAACTTTGTGTCTTTATTTTTGATATGGTTAATCGTTGATTAGTTAAAATAAAATAATTCTACTAGTAATGGTTAACTGATGATTAGTTAAAATCAAATCATTCTACCAGTATTGGTTTTTGATTTGTCAAAATCAAATAATTCTACTAGTGTTCATCTATGGAAAGTCAAGTAAGAAATGACCATTAATTACATAAGCTCAAACAATTTCAATAGTGTTTATGTATGGAAACTAAAATAATTGTTCACCGTTGATTAATTAAGGCCAAACCTTAGTTATGAGTATTTATTTATGTAAAGTCCAGTAATGGTTGACTGCTGATTAGTTAATCTCTAACCATTTCATTAGTATTTATGTATGAAAAGTCAAGTAATTAAGTGTTGACCGCTACTTAGTTATCAATAGTGAAGGTCAAACCTTTACTTGAATTCTTATACATAAACACCGATGACTATGGTTTGACCTTAACTAATTAATGGTTAACTCTTATTTGACTTTTGATATGAATTTCCTTGCGAAGAGTCTGGATTGTGGAATTAAAATCTTTGACCAAATTAAGGGACTCTCCAACCTTAATTAGGCGCACAAAATTCAAGAACACTAGCCCTCAGGATGCTCTCAATCTCGACTTGCTCACTAACTAGTTCGCGGGATTAGTTCACAAGGTTATTGATACTTAATTAACCCACAGGATTAAGCAACAATGAAAATAGCTCACAAGCGCAAAGAATGATCATAAAATTTTGAATATATGATTGATAAAAAGGTGATGAACAACTCGGCCAAACCCTCTATTTATAGGGTGAAATCTCGGCCAAAACCCTAATCCAAGACAGGTGCTGAATCAACTTATGGCAGATTTAAGAAGTTAAAACAATATCAAACTAGAATACCTAAAACAAATAACTATATGGCCAAATTCTTCAAGAAGTAACCTTGAAGAATATTACATTATCTAATCTTACCAAATCTAATTCTAATCCGTATAAAAATGAATATTCTAAAATCCTAATGGATCGGAAATTCAAAAATCAGTTCTTCAAAGCTCACATGGCCGAGCTATTCACTAAAATATTCAAAATGAAATAATTTTACAATAGTCTACAAAGATCACACTACTTCGTTAAAAACCCAGTGGGAAAAAAAGTATAGTGTTCTTCATGACGTCTTTAATTAATCGAAAAACTTGAATAATTAATCCAAGCCCTAGCCAATTTATTCTTGAGTTCTTTATCATGAAGTTGATCAATCAAAGTATTTAATGCCACATCTCAAAGCTTCGTTCTTGACCTTATCATCGGACCAGCCATGTCACTTAGAGGATCCCAAACATAACCCTTGAAATATCTTCATATATGGTGGTAGTAGTCTTGGCATCTCCATCAACTTTCCATACATAAACACTAATGAAAATGTTTGATCTTGACTAATCAACTGTTGGCTCTTACTTAACTTTACATGTTTGACCTTGAGGAATCAATGATTGACCCTTACATGACTTTTTATAGATAAACACTAGTGAAATGATTAGAACTTAAGGGTTGATCGTTGATATGTCAAGGTCAAACCTTTTCACTAGTGTTTATGTATGACTGGTCAAGTAAGGGTTGACGGTTGATTAGTGAATGTTAAACATTTTTATTAATAATTTTGTTTTTATATAAAAAGTCAAGTAAGTATTGACCATCAATTAGTTAATGTCAAATATTTGCATTAGTGTTCATATATGGAAAGTATTGTAAGGGTTGACCGTTGATTAGTTAAAGTCCAACCTTTTCATCAATGTTTCTGCATGGAAAATAAAGTAATTGATTAGTTAAGTTGTAACCTTTTCATTAGTGTTTATGTATGAAAGTCAAGTGAGGGTTGATCGCTGATTAGTTAAGTTCTGACCATTTCATTAGTGTTTGTATATGAAAAGTCAATCATGGATTGACCATTTATTAGTTGGGTTCTAAACTTTTCATTAATGTTTATGTATGGAAGGTCAAATAAGGGTTGACCGTTAATTAGTTAAGAAGTAAAACCATTTTATTTGTATTTATATATGGAAAGTCAAATAAGAGTAACCATTGATTAATAAGAGCATGAGATTCAATACAGTAAACTTCTCTTGCCACGTAAGAGTAACAGACTCTCAAACCTAAATTTATTCTCCAATCCAAGGGTAAGATAAAGGGGTCGCAATGACGCGGATGAAAATTCAATCGACACTGTCAATATGACAATTTGTATTCAGACTATCAATTTGAGGCTCGCCTCTTTGCAAAATCAGTGCACGGTTAAACTTTATTTATACATGACGGTAAAATCTCTGTACTAAAATTTTTATTGCACGTTTAATTAGAATAAATTATAAATAAATCTATACACAACAACGTAAAATTCCATAACCAATATTATTTTTAAATGCTTGATACAACAAGATAAAATTCATTTAAAAATTGCAAATCCATTTTTACAGCGCAAAAAACATCCAAAAAGTAAATTTTCTCATCAATAAATTATAAATATATAGACTAAAATACAAAAAAGATATACAAATGCGAGATTGAATTTATCAAATAATATTTACCTTAAGATATTGATAGCTATCTTCATGGGTGTCAAGTAGAATAAATATTATACTATACTATGACTTAGTTAATTTATTTGAATATTTAAAAATTAAAATATTGAAGATATAGCAAAATATGATTTTAAACATAAACTTGAATTGTTTTTTTATAATTGCATAGCCTATTATTGTAGGTATTATATATTTATAAATATTATATGATTATAAATTTAATATAGAGTATAAATGTATATGATCTCTTAATTACTCGAATTTGATGTACCATGATTCGAATAGTATAATTGTTAAATATTATTTTAATAATATATGTTGTCAAATATTATAAAAATAATAATTTACACGACATATATAGGTTTGATTAAACTAGCATCTCCAATGCAGAACTCATTTAGGTGAATGTCGATTGCCACATAATACAAAGAGACTCTCTAACCAAAATAATATTCCAACGCGAGAGTCATTTAAAGCATCGAATATGATGTGGATGTATTTTTAATTGACCCCTTCGAACATAGCTTTTGTATTCAGACCCCATATCGACATGTATACATTTTGGCCAATTATTTTTTACTTTGTAAATTTTACTATATTTAATCCCCGTAACATTTATAGCAAAAATTTTGATACTCAATCGAAAGTTGATTTAATCATTTTTAAAATTAAGATTTTAAAAGTTTATAGATAAATAAAATTAACAAAGTGTGTGAATTATAACTTTTGATATTTATTTTTTACCCCAACCATTTAAGTTATAGATTTCGTCTCTTGAAAGTCAGTATTTCCATAAGTGATGGAAAAACCAAGGTTTAAACTGCAAATTTGAATAAATCAAGATAAATTTTTCGAGTTGAATTAATCGGGTCATAAAGTTATAACCACTACACATTGAATAATAAAATTTTAATATTGCAACTAAAACCTTTTACCTTTCAATAATTCTAATTCAACCCATTCTTTCCATATGCCTATGAAAAATAATTTTTTCGAAGACTTTGTCTAAGTTATATAATTATATTAGATATTAATATATTAAAAATACAAATTAATAATATATGATAGATTATGATATAAATAATAGTGCACATGTATTAAATAGTTTATTTAATAATTTAAATATTATTTAAATTTGATAATTAAATTATTATTATTTTAGTTTTTTACTATGCCATAATAGAATTTGGATCTTAACGTTATCGAGTGTTTAAAACAAAATGAAATACATTTTAATTTTTTTTATAATTACATACACTTCATAAATATAATAAGTACAAGTAGTAATATTAAGCGTTTATGTAAAATATTAAAATTATTGATTAAATATTTGATGGAAGTAAGAAAAAGTGTGCGACTACAACTTTAGCTTAGGAGAAGGATGTTTCTAAAACCAAGTATCCCTAAATACGTTATACCGCAACCCTATTAGCATTGGAGAAGTTCCAAGGGTCACATTCAAAACAGTTGTATCTACTTTCCATCGAAGTTCCACTAAAAATTTGACACATGTAAACGATATTTACGGACGAATCTCCATATTGCTCTAAAGTCCTATTTATTGAAATAAAAAGGTTTATTTATTGATATTCAACTTTGATCTTGTATTACTCGAACTCTCGTTTAATTTATTTCATTTGAAAATATATACATAATGTCATCACAAAGTCTTGTTTTAGGCAGCCTAAACTTTAGGCCAAGGTTTATTGTGCAATTAATAATAAGTTTCATTTGGGATAGGGTTTTAAAAAAATATGCTTATAAATTTAGGGACCTACTATGCAATTATCAAAAGGGTATAAATACCACAAAAATAATTAGATTTCTAATGATCTTCTCCCGATCAGAATTCTCTCCTCCGATCAAAATCTGTAACTGCCATCGTTCCACCGCCTTCCGCCGCCGCCCTTCTGCCACTGTTCCGTCGGTGAATCCATCATCGTTCCTTCTGGTGAATCCTGAAGACAACAATGAATCTAGGAGATCGAAGCCTCCGGTGAATGTACACTGCGAAGCCTCTGACGAACTTAGTGCGATCGACATTTCCATTGTCGGAGCTCAATTTTCGGCTGCGATTTCTTGCAGTGGAGCTAGGGTTTGGCATCGTAGCGGAGCTAGGAGACCATTTTCGATGATGGAGCTAGGGTTTGGCAAGGACAGATGGCGTTGTGATTTCCGGTGGCATCGCACCATCTTTTCTCTATTTTTCATCAACGAGAAGAATCAGAAAAGAACGACATCTCCGGAAGATGCAGAAGATAATGATGCCAACGAAGATGCTAAAGATGATGATGCCAATGAAGATGCAGAAGACGCTAACGAAAAAGCTGGAGGAAGATGTCCGTGTGAGATGCACGCATCTGAGTCGCGATGATGATGCGCGTGCTTCACGCGCGACCTGATGCGCTGACAGTGGTGGCGCAGTTACGTTCTGTTTCACGAAGTGAGGTTTAACATTGTGTTCTACTTTTTTTAGAGACTTGACGAGGTTCAATAATTACTTGACTGAGCTTTTTGTCAACAGTGTTTGTTTGGTCTTGTGGCTATCACTTTTGTTGTTAAGGTTGAGGTTTCGAGCTCGAATCTCTGTGTGACCTTTATTTTGAAGATTTTATATTTTTGATAGATATGCTGAGATTTAATATTATTTTACTGAGTGTATGTTCAATAAGAGTTTTTGGTGTAGTGTTTATTGTTTTATGCTTTGAGGTTAGCGACCTGGGTTCAAATCCCACTAGGTCCTTTTTTTAAAAGAATTTGTATTCTTGATGTACTGTTACTCTTTGCTGATGTTTGTAGATTTTTTCTCGTATGCTAATATTTTTCAATATTCATGTGAAGTTTAATTGATATGAGTTCATGTTTTGTCATTTTTGGTTGATATGGATTGATATTTGCATTTTTTTTCTCATATTGATATTTTTTCTGGCCTAGATTTTTGTAATGGGAGTTGATGTTTGTAGAGTTATTTTTCTTATACTGTGTTTTTCATTTTTTGGATGAGGTTCAAGTGTTACGAGTTGATGTTTGTAGCTTTTTGGTGACATAGGTTGATATTTGTAGTTTTTAAATAAAAAATTGTTGACGTTTATAATTTTTTGAGTGAATTTATAATCTTGAGGAACCATTTTTTTGTTGATGTTTTTATTTTTTTTCTCATGTTGATATTTTTCATTTTCCGGGTGAATTTTAGTTTTTATAAGTTGATGTTTGTAGTTTTTTTGGGTTACATGGGCTGATATTTTTTGGTTTTTTTCTCTCATGTTGATGATTTTCATTTTCTCGATGAGTTTTAGGAAATACGAGTTGATGTTTGTAGTTTTGGGTGACATAGGTTGATTTTTTTTCTTATGTTGATGTTTTTCATTTTCTGGGTGCAGTTTAGGTGACAGAATTTGATGTTTTTATCTTTTGGTTGATATTAGTTGATATTTGTAGTTTAAAAAATGATAATAGAAGCATTGTTGATGTTTTTAAAATGATTTATAGTTGATGTTTTGTCGGTTGTAATCTACATTTTTTCAATTTATATTTTATTTTTTTACAATTGTTTCTTTATTATTTTTTAAATATATTTTTTGCTCCAATTTTTAATTGATGTTTTAGGATTTTTCGCTGATGTTTTGCCGATGTTTATAATTTTCAGTTCGATGATCATATTAATTTTTTGCATTTTAAATTTTTTAAAAGATTTTTTTGTCTTTTTTGCAGGCTGCAGATGACGGGAAAATGATGGGAAAAAATAAGCAAAAAAGCCCCTGAAAAATATTAGCTATAGGTCCCTGTAAAATTATTAGAGATAGGTCACTAGAGCTAGAATATAGCTAGAATTTCATAAAGGCCCCTGCCAAAAGTTTAGGCTATCTCACCGGAGATCATCTCTAAAGTCATAATTAAAAATATAGTTATAAAATCTTTTAAAAATTCAAAAGGAATGGAGTTGTATAACAAAATTTTAAAAATTATATTTTAGTTTTGTTAAAAAATAAATTACATTATTAACAATATATATAGAGTTTTAAATCGTGTATCGCAAGGGTGTTATCTTGTTATTCATATACTTATAAGTATATGTGAGGGTGACGTCTGATGTCGGTCACAAAAAATAGCCGACATCGGTAAGCGAGACATGCGAGCAAAGTTGGTCATTACATGTGTGCGAGAGGGACGTGCGATGTCGGTCACAATAATAAGCGATGTCGGTAAGCAAGAAATGCGTGCAATGTCGGTCATCCATGTCCACGAGAGTGACGTGCAACGTCGTTCATAAAAATAACAAACGTCGATAGGCCAAACATGGGTGCGATGCCGGTCATTTCATGTCTGCGAGAGGCACATACGACGTTGGTCACAATAATAAGCTACAACGGTAAGCGACAAATGTGTGCGACATCAGACATTCATGCTGCGAGAGTGACGTATGACGTTGGTCCCAAAAATAACCGACTTCGGTAAGCCGTACATGTGTGTGACGTCGGTCATTTTAGACTTTTTACCTCAATTTTTTTAAACCGAGGTAAAAAGTGTACTTCTTACCTCGATTTTTTAAAACCGAGGTAAAAAATATTATTTACTTCGAATACAAAAAATATTTGGGGTAAAAGAACTTTGAGTCCTTCTCTTATAAAACGGTCTTTCCATAAACCATGGAAAGACCAATATTTAAAGTGCAAATTAGAAGAAATGAAGATAAAATTTCCAGGTTGCATGAATCGGGTTATAATCTTTATAACTACTACATGTTGCATAATAAATTCTTAATATTGCTACTGAGACCTTTTACCTTTTATTATTCTAATTAAACCTCATTTTCCCATAAGGCTATGGAAAGACGGTCTTTCCCAAAACTTTCCCAAGAACTTTTGACCTCAGTTACTTGCCTTTAACCAAAAAACCGAGGTAAATATGGTGAAGTAATAGATCAATTTTCTTGTAGTGCATATTTGAAGTTGTTTGGTTTTTTGAAAAATTGTTCTCCAATGCTAAACGTGTAGTCATGCATAAACACCTGTTATTGCTACTTATACTTATTATGTTTGTGGTGTGTCTGCAAATATAAAAATATACTCCTATTAAAATTATATTTCATTTCACTTTAAATGCTCGATAACAATAGGGTTTGAATTCTATTAAGAATCCATAAAAATTCTACGAATCATATATATTATGTGTAAAAACATAAAGAAAAATGTGCTTTTGTAACACCCAGTTCTTTGATAATGTAAATATAACCCTCAATTTTTTTAAGTGCAAATATACCCGTGACTTGGTCTAATATTCTAATCAATGATAGCCTTCGTGGTTTTATGTGAAAATACCCAAAAAATTCTAATTAAAAAGCAAAAAAAGTAGATTGTGTAATGTCCAATATACCCCTAGTCCATTCCGTCTATAATTGTCGTTATTTTCTTCTTCTTACTTTTCCATTTTCAACTCCAATATTCTTCTTCTTTTTAGGGTTCAGATCTTCGGCCTCCGTCCGTCATCGCCTTCACCATGCCTTCGCCGTCTCCGTCGTGTGTATACCTTTGGTCCCTCTCAACTGGTTTTACTCGTGTCATAAGCTAAATGCTGGTAAGCTGTTGAAGGGGGTGTTCGTCCGAGCAAAACTATGGTTAGTCATGACCTCAGTTCTCATCTCTTGAAGGGGCTTCAAAGATGTTATGTTGCCTAGATTCCGACTATAGTTTCGGCCATGACTCTCGACTGCAGTGAAGACGACACACAAACTACAAAAATCAAGCACTACTATAATTGAAAATGGGTCTGTTGTCAATTTAGCACCTATTCGGGAAATGTTTCACTCAAGAAGGTGAATATGGGCATGGGGGCTAGAGAAAATACGGGTCATGAGCTAATTTGAGTCTAGGGTTTCTTTGCACTTATCAAAGGGGATATTTTACTGGAGCCTCAATTTCACGCTACTATCCATTTAGAACCCTAATTTCACACTCCTCGTACATGTCTTTCGGAATATCCCTAAATTTTAATAAGTCGAGTCTGATTTAGGCACTGTAGTCTCTAAGGAATGGATATCTGAATGCTTCGCCAAAAGAAAGTTAGTTGATATTGAAACCTATGTTATGAATGTTGGAAAACCTAATAGACAACTATTGGGTTTGACCTCCTAATTGGAAATGATCACCCGTCAGGAATAGTAAGTATTGGTAAAACAGGCCTTGGAGGGGGTGTTTGCTAACAACTACTAACATGCAATTAACAAGAGTAAACTATGTAAACAAGCACTTGGAGAGTATTTGCGTAAAACGACCAATGTTGCTTCGATCCTTGATTCCATCACTTACAAGAACTACAAACCTATTCTAGTATTTATGAAACATGGCGTGGTCGATGGTCAACACTTCACCATTCTTGTCATGTAGGGTGCGCATGTAATCTTCCATCAACATTGCCTACGTAATTAGGGGAGTGCAACAATGACCCTGCTTGTTGTTCATATCGGAATCTCCTCTATACTATTACGTCCCGGGCACTACACCACAAATGTTTCTCCCTAGGCCTAAAAATGAAAATGGGGTGAAGCACCTCATCAATGGCTCTAGGGTTGCGAATTGCTAACCCTAGTTTGCTACTCTATCTATCTCTATCTGTAACCCTTTGGGCTAATTTTCCGGCTAATACTAGTGTATGGTCGATCGTAATGTTGACTTGCTTTATCTAGGTTTACTTCCCTAAGAAATATCAATAATTGCACCAACATGAAAGTAGACTATTTTGTGTGCTAGTCTTAGCGTGACAATCATGCAATTAATAAGAACATGAAGAACAAGCCAACATAATAATCACAAACCCATAGAAATAGTTAGATCTAAGGAATGTCAAAAAACATACATTAATTCATGAATACAAATACAAACCCCAAGTAAATAAACTACTCCCTAAGAATTGAACCCAAGTATTTCATTGGATTCAATGTCTTTGGGCAAAAGGAAAATAAAGAGAAGAAGAGAAAAATTCCTAGAAAGCAAGAAGAGTTTCTCTCTCTCTCTAGCCAACTCTTGAAGTCTAAAAAATGAAAATAAACTTATACCCTAATAGATATAGGTCTATAAATATAGTAGTACGGAATTGAGCCTTAAAAAAGGCCTAAAACCCCTAGCAGCCGCATTGATGCGGTCAATGGAAAATGGTGCGGGCGTGCAGGGTTATGCTAGCACGGGACGTGAGGCACGGCACGACCCATGCAGCCTCCTCCTGGCACGAGCCACCTGGCGGTGTCCCATTTTGATCTTCTGATTTATGTACCCCATGTTGTTTGGCACTTCCTATTGGCTGGAAGGACTTTTTACTCAGTTGAACGGAGCGAGCCGTGTCATTTTTCACACCCAGCGGAATGGTCTTCTGATTTGGACTTGAAGCGACATGGTCTGTGCCCATACTTAGCCTTTGGAGCGAATTTAGGGTCACGGCTTGCACGAACCAGCTGGCCTTTGTTGAGGGGCTGTAGCATGGGCCATGTTGGCTGGCACAAGCCTTGCTAACCACCCCTTGCACTGGTCGTGCTAGGCTTGGTCGGCTTGTGCTGGGCTTCGTCCAGGCTGGTCGGTTGGTTAATGCCATCTTCCATTCTTGACTTTTTTGAACTTCAATTCCTCCTTTCCCGGCTCTATTCCATCTACTACCAGGCATTTAGGTCTGTGGCCTTCTATCTACTACGATCCTCGTGAATGACCTTCAATGTCTTCTACCATTCTTGCAAAAGGTATTCAAATCTCTTCTACCATTTATACAAAAATGATGTAAAATACTCACAAGCAACCTAATTGTAAGCTCACAAAGGTAAATCTAGGTGCTTGTGAATACAAAGTGTCCATTAGCTTCAGTTAAGTTTACAAAACTCAGAATTTAGATAAGAAAACCAATAATGGTTGTCTAAACTCTTTGTTGTGTAAACCTAACTAAAATAGTAATCAACAAAACAAAACATGATAATAAATAAGTCAAATGCATCAGTTTAAGCATGCATAAAGGTGCACATCAATTCCCCCACACTTAAGCCTTCACTCATCCTCTAGTAAAAAAAATGAGAAAAGATCCAAGAGGAATGTAGCATGCAGAGATAAGTTAACCAATACATTTTACTTATTCCTAAGCTACCCTAGTTCCCTCCAAATATTGTAAGAATCTCACAACTCTCACTCTCCCCGAAGATGATAAAGTAACCTATTCACTCTCCTGAAATCCTGCCATTTTATATAGTAAGCATGGGCCCACTGCACCCACATTATATCTTCCTTAGAGGAAATGTCCCATATTAGTCTACACAGAGCTTCTTTGTTCCACAGAGATGGATCCTTCAATCCCCAACCACCTTCAGTTTTTGACCTGGTTATTGTGTCCCAGGCCACTGCTGTGAATCCACTTTCTCCCTTTTCTTTCCCCCAAATGAAATTCCTACACATCTCTACAATATCCTTGTGTATGCTTTCTGGTAATTTGAAGACACTAGTCCAATAGCTCGTGATGCTTAACAAGATAGTATTAACCAGCTGCACTGTTCCATCATATGAGAGGTTTTTTTAATCCCAGCTTCTTAGCCTCCCTGTGACCTTCTCCAATAAGATAGCACAAGTTTTCTTGTCCCATTGCACTGATGTCAGGGGTAGTCCTAGCTATTTCAGTTTAAGTTCACCCCTTGAGACCTATAAAATGTCTAGCAGAACTGATTTATCAGCTTCACACATTTTGGAGAAGAAGATCTGGGATTTGGCCACATTTACAGCCAAGCCTGTGGTTCTTTGAAAGTCTCTCAACACGTCTTTGACCCCTGCAATAGACTTTGGATCTGCTGCACTAAAAATCAACAACTCATCAGTAAATAGCAAACTATGAATTCCCACTTTTTGACACCTCTGGTGAAAGCCAATTTGTTTTGAGAGGAAGTGGTGGTGTGGCATCCTTGTGAAATATTCCATGCTAAGAACAAACATCAAAGGGGAGAGGGGGTCCCCCTGTTTCACACCTCATTTCCCTTCAAATGATCCAGTAAGATATCCATTCATTAAAAAGAAGAAGGAAGAATTAGTCACACTTCTTTATCCAGTCTAGGAATAAGCCTGGAAATTTTAGCATTTCTAACCATTGGAATAAGAAGTCCCAATTTAGGCTGTCAAATGCCTTGGAGATGTCAACTTTGATCAAGCAGCTAGCTGAAGTTGAACAACATTTTGTAGATGCAACTGGAATTTTTGTTACCATTTTGTAGATGGTTGAACAACATGAGATTGGTCTATAACCAGCTGGTTCTTGTGGCTGGGGTTTCTTTGGGATCAAGCTGATGACAGCCTTGCTGAAGTTGGCTGGGAGTTTGTTACCATAAAAGAAACCTTGCATTACTTTAGTGACCCCTTCACCAATGATGTCCCATGATTCCTTAAAGAAGTGGCTTGAATAACTGTCATGTCCGGGGGCTCTTGCTTGATTTGATTCCCCTCAGGGCTTTTAACACTTCTTCAGTCGAGATCGGTCATATCAAGTGAGCTTGTTTCTGGATAGTAAACACTGAACCCCCCTTCATAAAGTCAAGATTTATTTTCAAATCTGGCTTTGTTTCCCTTCCCAAATGTTCCTTGAAAAAAGTGGTCAGGTGATCCTTAATATCCTGTCTTCCTTGAACCAGGTTATCCCCATCAGTCAGTGTTACTATATGATTAGAGTATATTTTAATCCTTAGCATTGTATAGAAAGTGCTGGTAGGTCTGTCTCCCTCCTTTAGCCATTTGATTTTTGCTCTCTGCTTTAAGAATCTGTATTCTGCCTCATGTCAACTGTTGGTCTCTTTTTTTTGTTTCTGTATTGACCCCGGGTTTGCTGCCAGCTCTAGTTGATCTCTTTCCCACTTCCTTTTAGCCATCTTAGTCCTCTTCTCAATTTATGAGAATTCCTTTTTGTTCATTTTTTTAGTATATTCTCCAATCTTTGCAGCATCCTATAAACCCGTGTTAAGGTTGTTACCTCCTCCAATTCCCAGACTGCCTTGACAGTATGTTTTAAATTCTGTGAGAGAGTCCACATGTTGAAGAACTTGAAAGGTCTTTCTATTTTGCCCCTATTTTCCTTCAGCTTCCGAACCAAAGGGAAGTGATCAGATATTCCATTTACTAATATCTGACAGATAGAGTCTGTGAGCTGTAGCAGCCAATTCTCATTCACCGGTGCTCTATCTATTTTGCTATATATCATGTCCCCATCCTTCCTCCTGTTGCACCATGTATATTGGGGGCAGATGTTTTCAGCTCAAATAATCTCTGTTTGATGATTACTGACTGAAAGTCATCTAGCTCATGTTGTTGGATTGGGCGACCCCCTAATTTGTCCTCAAAGGTCAAGAGGTTATTGAAGTCTCCCATAAGCAGCCAAGGTTTGTCATTATGCCCCGCTGATTTTAGAAATTCCCATAAATTATCTCTATTTTAGGCTGGCTATTGCCATAAATCATGGTTATATAGCAAGTCATGTTCATCTCCCTCAGAGAGCATTCCATGTCTATCCACTGATCACCTTTACTTAGTATCATGACCTGAAAATAATCCTTTCTCCATGCAACCCAGATTCTGCCACTGTCAATAATAGAGCTATTTGTTTCTAAGTTC
>JAULKK010264786.1:2814-15132 GCA_032355705.1 Rubia peregrina
ATCTTGAAGTATGTCTTGTTATCACGTTGCAGGTACAACGATTTGTAATGCAACTTTCCTATCAGTATTTTATCTTCTTATTTGGCTTCATAATAAGCTATCAACGATACCATTCTATTAAAAGTTCCAACTAATGCTGGATATTATTCCTTTTAAGAATAATTGCCTTCCTAAACAGTTCCTAAACTTGGAATATGTGTTGAATGCGAATGTTGAGCCTAATTAAAATTCATAAAATATTAACAGTTCATGCATTTTGTAACATATAAAAAAGTATTGTATTATAATGTATGCTATGATTCCATAACTACACTTATGCGTGAAGGCAATTGGATGGAAAATTACGTTCCTCTTAAGACCAAGCTTGTATGTTATTGTTTTAAGTTTTAAATCATGAAGTAAAAATTCTCATGATGTGAGATTTCTTAGTGAGGTTGTCTTGAGTTTGTTGCATGATATGATCACATGACTATTTTGCTAGTTAGGTCTTTTAAAACTATCAAGAATCATTGAGAATTGTGGGGTAATAATATAGTAATTGAATTTTCAATGTATTCTAACAGTTTTATTCAACTTAATTATTGTTAATTCGATCACGTTCCAATTTAGTGCTTCAATTTTTTATCACACTATCGGACATTAAAATGCCCTTTTCAATATTTTATATAAGGAAACGAGTTTCATGATATTCTGCAATTAGTTAGTTTGGCTGGAATGCCAAGGAAAAAACCTCAAAAATATATTTATTTCCAAACTTCTGTGACCTTTATATGTGAAAAAATTAAGATTTATGTGGTGATTTAATGCTTAGAAGAATATCACACACAATCCTCCGAAACCCCATGCAGTTTTCACTGTTTTTTGGTGTAGCTTGGTCGATAAATAATATAGTAACAAACTGATGTCGGTCTCTCTTTCTGATCTTCTTCGTAGCAGCCTATAACCACTCCTTCTCTAATTTATGTAGATTTTTCATATATTCTAAAAGATACATTCCTTAATCTCGAATAATATCTTGTTATCGAATTGCAGTTACGGTGATTTCTAATGAAGCTTTCCTATTAGTATTTCATCTTCTTATTTGGCTCCATAAAAAGCTATCAAAGATACTATTCTATTAACGGTTCAAACTTATGTGTGATATTCATTCCTTTCATGAATAACTGCCTTT
This sequence comes from Rubia peregrina, assembly GCA_032355705.1. Classification (NCBI taxonomy): domain Eukaryota; kingdom Viridiplantae; phylum Streptophyta; class Magnoliopsida; order Gentianales; family Rubiaceae; genus Rubia; species Rubia peregrina. Next base: position 3,986 of record JAULKK010264786.1, read on the forward strand.
CAAAACAGGTCCCGAACTTGGAATATGTGTTGAATGAATTTTTTTAGCCTAATTAAAAATCATAAACTATTAATAGTTCATGCATTTGGTAACACAAACACATAAAAACATTGATGTATTATATAGAATGCCATGTTTCCATAGTTACACTTCTGCGTGATTCAATTTGACGGAAAATTGTGTTCCTCCTAAGATCAAGCTTGCTTATTATTGGTTTAAGTTTTGAACCTTTCTGGAAGTAAATATTATGCATGATCTGATGTTTTTTAGTGAGATTGTCTTGAGTTTGTTGCACAATATGAGCACATGTCTGCTTTGCTAGTTGAGCATTTGAAAACTATCAAGAATCATTGAGAGTTCTGTGGTAATAATTTATCTATATATTATTCACTATTTCTTGAATATTTTATTTAACTTAAGTATTGTTAAGCCGATCACGTGCCAATTCTGTGCTAATTTTATTTTGTGTGCACATAATGAGACAATAAAATGCCATTTTCAATAATTTATAGAGGGAAACGAGTTTAATGATATTTGACATGTTAGTTAGTTATGCTTTAAAGCCAGGAAAAAACATTAAAATATATTTCTTTCAAACTTTTGCGGCTAGATATTCATCGCAGTGAAGTATCTCTGTGCATTTTGGTTACACTTTTGGACAAAACTTTAGCGATCAGAATACAGTTCTTTCAGCAAGTGAAAACAACCAAGAAATGAATCATTTGGAACTCCATAACAAGTTTTGTGGTCATCAAGGGCTTATGGCGCACCACTCTTTTTCAGATCGACATGTCATGTGAATTATTTCCACCCCCATGGACGAGGCATGTGGTTATCCAAGACACTATGGTCCCTTATCACCGGTGAATGTTGCAGGTTATAGAAATTTCCATCCATCACCTTGTGGTACTTAAAGCACATTTGGTCCAAGAAATGTGTTACCAAAAGGCAGTAACTACTGGTGGAGTCCATAAAGCTCAAGTTTCATGCCACAATATCCTGCACCTCCCGTTGGTAGCCCAGTGCTACCAGGATCTCCAGTGGAGTTGTGAATCCTCCAGTTAAGGATGCTTACTTCAACTTTAACTTAAATCCCCGAATTATATAATCTACTGCCTTAAGGCCAGCCCAAAAGAGATACTTACTTTTGGGTAAAACTTCCCTCTCTACTCATCCGGAGGGTACAACTTCCCTCTCGACAAAAACTTACTGTTGGGTACAACTTCCAACTTAAGATCACGCTTGCTTTTTATTGTTTTATGTTTTAAATCTTTCTCGAAGTAAATATTCTGCATGATGTGAGATTTCTTGTTGAGGCTATCTTGAGTTTGTTGCATGATATTAGCACATGACTAATTTGTTAGTTAAGTCTTTGAATACTATCAAGAATCATTGAGAATTGTGGGGTACTAATTTAGTGATTATTTTTTGCTGTTTTCGAACAATTTTATTCACTTTAATTATTGTTAATTTGATCACGCGCCAATTCCATGCTAATTAGTTTTTTTATGAGCACACTATGAGACATTAAAATCCCATTTTAAATATTTTATTCCGGGAAACGAGTTTCATGATATTCGACATTTTAGTTACTTTGGCTTGAAAGCCAAGAAAAACCATGGAATTGAAAGATATGATACAATCATGGTTTCCAATTGCAGCGGTAGCACACCTCCCAGCATGGAAGGCTCATATGCAGCCTTTTGCAATCTCATGTGTCAAACATCTCTTGGGGGAGTCTCTCTTTGACTTTAACTTAAATCCCCAACTTCCCTGACCTACAACCTCAAGGCCCTCCTCTACAAATCCTTACTTTTGGGTACAACCTCCCTATCTACTCATCCAGAGTGTACAACTTCCCTCTCGACAAGTCCCTACCTTTTATTTCTTTATATTATAAACTTTTTCATGGGGTAAATATTCTTCGTGATGTGAGATTTCTTATTGAGCATGTCTTGAGTTTATTGCACGATATGAGTACATAATTGCTTTGCTAGTTAAGTCTTTGAAAACTATCAAGAGTCATTGATAATTGTGGGGTAATAATTTAGTAATTTAATTTTCATTGTTTCCTGAATATTTTATTCAAATTAATTATTGTTAATTCGATCACTTGCCAATTATGTGCTAATGGTATTTATTTTGTGTGGGCACACTGTGAAACATTAAAATGTCATTTTCAATATTTTATTTAGGGAAACAAGTTTCTTGATATTCAAAATTTTATTTACTTTTGCTAGAAAGTGAAGAAAAAGAAATCAAAAATACATTTCTTTTCAGACTTGTGTAATCTCAAAATGTGCAAAACTTCGAATTTATGATTTTATTTAATGCTCAGAAGATTATCACCCACAATCCCTAGAAACCCCATGAGGTTATCACTCTGTTGAGAGTAGCTTGGGTAGTAAATAACACAGTACCATACTGATGCTAGTCTCTCTTTCTGATCATCTTCATAGAAGCTACGTAACCACTCATTTAGTTCTTTATGCAGGCTTTTCATCGATTCTGAGATACGTTCCTTCATCTTGAATTATGTCTTTTTGTCTTGTTGTCGTGTTGTAGGTAGTTTTAGACTTGTACTGAAGCTTTCCAATCAGTATTTCATTTTCTTATTTGACTCTGTAATAAGTTATCAACGATTACATTATATTAATGGTTCCAACAAATGCTGGATATTCATTTCTTTTTAGAGTAACTTCCTTTCTAAACAAGTCCCAAACTTGGAATATGTGTTGAATGCAAATTTTGAACCTAATTAAAGTCATAAACTATTAAAAGTTCATGCATTTGGTAACACACAAGCAAACATAAAATCATTGTTGTATTATATGGTATGCTATGTTTCCTTATTTACACTTCTGCGTGAAGGCAATTGGTTGGAAAATGGTGTTCCTCGTAAGATCAAGCTTGTTTATTATTGTTTTAAGTTTTAAACCTTTCTTGAAGTAAATAGTCTGCATGATGTAAGTTATTAGTGAGGTTGTTTTGAGCTTCTTGAACAATTTGAGCACATGACTACTTTGATAGTTAAATCTTTGAAAACTATTCAAAATCATTGAGTATTAAGGGGTAATAGTATAGCAATTGAATTTTCACTATTTCCTCACAATTTTATTCAACTTAATTATGCTTAATCCGATCACGTGCCAATTCTATGCTATTGATATTGTTGTGATCGCACTATCAAACATTAAAAATGAAATTTTCAATGTATTTTATGAAGAAGCGACTTTCAGGATATTTTGAAATTTAGTTTGTTTAACTTTTAAACAAAGAAAAATACATCAAAAATACATTTATTTTCAAACTTGTGTCATCTCAATATGCTCAAAACTTAGGATTTATGAGTTGATTTAATGCTCAGAAGAGTATTACCCACAATCCTTTGAAACCCCATGTAGTTTTCATTTTTTTAGAGTAGCTTGGGTAGTAAATAACATAGTACCATACTGATGCGAGTCTCTCTTTCTGATCACCTTCTTAGCAGCTATGTATTCACTCTTTCATTTCTTTATACATGCTTTTCCTCGATTCTAAAATACGTTCCTTCATCTTGAAGTATGTCTTGTTATCACGTTGTAGGTACACCTAATTGTAATGAATCTTTCCTATCAATATTTTATATTCTTATTTGGCTTCATAATAAGCTATCAATGATACCATTCTATTAACAGTTCTAACTAATGTTGGATATTATTCTTTTTAAGAATAATTGCCTTTCCCAAACTTGAAATGTATATATATACAAATGTTGAGCCTAATTAAAATTCAGAAATTATTAATAGTTCATGCATTTGGTAACACGCACAAAAAGTGTTGTATTATAATGTATGCTATGTTTCCATAATTACACTTTCGCGTGAAGGCAATTGGATGAAAAATTGTGTTCCTCTTAAGATCAAGCTTGTATATTATTGTTTTATGTTTTAAATCTTGAAGTAAATATTCTGATTATGTGAGATTTCTTAGTGAGGTTATCTTGAGTTTGTTGCACAATATGAGCACATGATTACTTTTCTATTTAGGTCTTGAAAATTATCAAGAATCATTGAGAATTGTGGGGTGGTAATATAGTAATTGATTTTTTACTGTTTTCTGGCAATTTTATTCAACTTAATTATTGTTAATCCGATCACATCCCAATTCCGTTCTTTAAATTATTTTTTGATCACACTATCATACATTAAAATGTCTTTTTCAATATTTATATAAGGAAACAAGTTTCATGATATTTTACAATTGTTTATTTGGCTGGAAAACAGAGAAAAAACGTCAAAAATACATTTCTTTTCAAACTTGTGTTATCTTAATATGTGCAAAACCTAGGATTTATGAGTTGATTTAATTCTCAAAAGAATATCACACACAATTCTTGGAAACCATATGCAGTTTTCACTTTTTTAAGAGTAGCTTGGTCAATAAATAACATAGTACCAAACAGATGTTGGTCTTTCTTTCTGATATATCATCATAGCAACCTATAACCATTCCTTCACTTCTTTATGCGGTATTTTTCATCGATTCTAAGATACGTTCCTTCATCTTGCAGGTAAATCTTTCTGATCTTCATCATAGCAACCTAAAACCATTCCTTCACTTCTTTATGCGGTACTTTTCATCGATTCTAAGATACATTGTTTCATCTCAAATTATGTCTTGTTATCGTATTGTAGGTACGCCGATTTGTAATGAAACTTTCCTATCTGTATTTCATCTTTTTATTTGGCACCATAAAAAGCTATAAAAGATACGATTCTATTAATGGTTCAAACTAATGTGTGATATTCATTTCTTTCAAGAATAAATGCCTTTCAAAACAGATCCCGGACTTGGAATATGTGTTGAATAAATTTTTTTAGCCTAATTAAAAGTCATAAATTATTAATAGTGCAAGCATTTGGTAACACACACACACACATAGAAACATCGATATATTATATTGTATGCTATGTTTTCATAGTTACACTTCTGTGTGAATGCAATTTGATGGAAAATTGTGTTCCTCCTAAGATCAAGCTTGCATATTATTAGTTTAAGTTTTAAACCTTTCTGGAAGTAAATATTTTGCATGATCTGAGGTTTCTTAGTTAGATTGTCATGAGTTTGTTGCACAATATGAGCACATGTCTGCTTTGTTAGTTGAGTATTTGAAGACTATAAAGAATCATTGAGAATTTTTTTGTAATAATTTAGTAATATAATATTCACTATTTCTTGAATATGTAATTTTACTTAGGTATCATTAATCCGATCACGTACTAATCCTGTGCTAATGAGACAATAAATGTCATTTTCAATATTTTGTATAGGGAAAGGTGTTTCATGATATTCGACATGTTAGTTAGTTCTTCTTGAAAGCCAAGAAAAAACATTGAAAATATGTTTCTCTCAAACTTATATAGCTAGATATCCATCGCAGTGAAGCATCTATGTGCATTTTGGTGCGACTATTGGAAAAAGCTTTAGCGATCACAATACAGGTGGCTCAGCAAGTGAAAACAGCCAACACGTTAGTCATTTGGAACTCTATAATAAGTTTTGGGGTCATCAAGGGATTATGGTGCACCACTTTTTTTCTAGATCCATATCTCGTGCAATATTTCCACCCTTCCATGGATGAGGCTTGTGGATATCCATGATAGTATAGTTGCTTGTCACCGATGAATGTTGCAGGTGATAGCAATTTCCATCCATCACCTAGTGGTACCTCAAGGACATTCTGTCCAAGAAATGTGTTGCTTCCAGGCCGTAACTACTACGAGAGTCCATAAAGCTCAAGTTTCATGCCAAAATATCTTACATTTCCAGTTGGTAGCCCACTGCTACTAGGATCTCAAGTTCTAGGTGTGAATCCTTTAGGTAGGGATTCTTCCTGCACTTTAACTTAAATCCCCGAATTTTGTAACCAACTGCCTCAAGGCCAGCACCCAACAGATCCTTGCTTTTAGGTAAAGCTTCCCTCTCAACTCATCTGGAGGGTACAACTTCCCTCTTAACAAAATTTACTTTAGACCACGCTTGATTTTTTTATTGTTTTATGATTTAAATATTTCTTGAAGTAAATATTCTGCATGATGTGAGATTTCTTGTTGAGGATGTCTTGAGTTTGTTGCATGATATTAGCACATGACTACTTAGTTAGTTAAGTCTTTGAATACTATTAAGAATCATTGAGAATTGTGGGGTAATAATTTAGCGATTGAATTTTCACTGTTTCCGAACAATTTTATTTGTTAATTCAATCACGTGCCATTCCGTGCTAATGGTTTTTTGTGTGAACACTATCAGACATTAAAATCCCATTTTCAATATTTTATTTAGGGAAACAAGTTTCATAATATTCGACATTTTAGTTACTTTGGCTTGGAAGGCAAGAAAAAAATATCAAAAATACATTTCTTTTCAAACTTGTGTTATCTCAAAATGTACAAAAATTGGGATTTATGTGTTGATTTAATACTAAAAAGATTAAGCTGATATAAGATATTGCTTGCTTAAATAATTAAATGATTCCGATACAATATCAAGCTTACTTATTATTGTTTTTATGTTTAAAACCATTCTTGAAGTAAATATTCTTCATGATGTGACATTTCTTAGTGAGGATGTCTTGAGTTTGTTGCATGACATGAGCACATGAATACTTTGCAAGATAGGTCTTTCAAAATCATTGAGAAATTCTGATTCCAATTCTACCATCTCCTCGAAATCTTAGGGTTAATTTTTTGGGGAGCCTTTTTTTGGATTGTATGACAATGGAAAGCCACGTGAGAATCACTGCCACTAGTAAATGTGCGTCTTCTGAGGATTTCGAACCCCCTTGGATTAGGCATTTGCCGATCAGTTACGATTATTACTTAGGATGACAGGTCATGGACTTGAAAGAAATGATACAACCACGGTTTCCAATTGTAGAGGTAGTGCCCCTCCCAGCATGGAAGGCTCATATGTAACTTTTGGCAATGTCATGTATCAAACATCTCTTGGGGGGATTCTTTCTCTGACTTTAACTTAAATCCCTGACTTCCCTGACCTAAAACCTCGAGGCCCACCGCGACATATCCTTTCTTTTGGGTACAACATCCATCTCTACTCATCCGGAGTGTACACTTCCCTCTCGACAAGTCCTTACTTTTTATTGTTTTATGTCATAAACTTTTTCATGGAGTAAATATTCTTCATAATGTGAGACTTCTTATTGAGCCTGTCTTGACTTTATTGGACGATATGAACACATGAATGCTTTGCTAATTAAGTCTTTGAAAACTATCAAGAGTCATTGAGAATTCTGGGGTAACAATTTAGTAATTGAATTATCCCTATTTCCTGACTATTTTATTCAAATTAATTATTGTTAATACGGTCACGTGCCAATTCTATGCTAATGGTATTTTGTTTGTGTGGGCACACCGTGAGGATTTAAAATGCCATTTTATATAGGGAAACGAGTTTCATGATATTTAACATTTTAGTTACTTTGGCTTGAAAGCCAATCAAAAGCATAAAAAAATACATCTGTTTTCAAACTTTTGTGATCTAAAAATGTGAAAAACCTGGGATTTACAAGTTTATTTAATGCTCAGAAGAATATCACCCATAATCCCATGAAACCCCATGCGGTTATAACTCTTTTGAGAGCAGCTTGGGTAGTAAATAACATAGTACCATACTGATGCTAGTCTCTCTTTCTGATAATCTTCATAGTAGTTATGTAAACACTCATTTAATTCTTTATGCAAGCTTTTCTATGATTCGTTCCTTTATCTCCAATTATGTCTTGTTGTCGTGTTGCAGGTACGCCGATTTGTAATGTTTTTTTTCTTATCATTATTTCATTTTCTTATTTGACTCCTTAATAAGCTATCAATGATTATATTATATTAACAGTACCGACTAATGCTGGATATTCATTTCCTTTCAGAGTAACCTCCTTTTTCACAGTTTACTAACAATTTTATTAAACTTAATTATGCTCAATCCGATCACAAGCCAATTCTGTGCTATTGATTTTGCTTTGTGATCACACTATCAAGCATTAAAAAAATGCCATTTTCAATGTATTTTTATGAAGAAATGAGTTTCATGGTATTCTCCAATTTAGTTTGTTTGGATTGAAAGCTAAGAAAAAAAATCAAAAAAACATTTCTTTTCAAACTTGTGTGATCTCAATATGTGAAAAATCTAGGATTTATGGGTTGATTTAATGCTCAAAAGAGTATTTCCCACAATCCTTTGAAACCCCATGCAGTTTTCAATTTTTTTAGAGTAGCTTGGGTGGTAAATAACATAGTACCATACTGATGCTAGTCTCTCTTTTTGATCATCTTCCTAGAAGCTATGTATCCACTTCTTCACTTCTTTATGTGGGCTTTTCATTAATTCTAAGTTACGTTCCTTCATCTTGAAGTATTTCTTGTTATCACGTTGCAGATACACCGAATTCTAATGAAGCTTTCATATCAGTATTTTATCTTCTTATTTGGCTTCATAATAAGCTATCAATGATACCATTCTATTAACAGTTCTAACTAATGCTGGGTATTATTCAATTTAAGAATAATTACCTTTTTAAATAGGTCCCAAACTTGAAATTTTTATAAATATAAATATTAAGGCTAATTAAAATTTATAAATTATTAATAGTTCGTGAATTTGGTAACACACATAAAAAAAGTGTTATATTATAATGTATGCTATGTTTCCATAGCTACACTTCTTCGTGAAGGCAAATGGATGGAAAATTGTGTTCCTCTTAAGATCAAGCTTGTATATTATTGTTTTAAGTTTTAAATCTTGAAGTCAAAGTTCTAATAATGTGAGATTTCTTTGAGGTTGTCTTGAGTTGCATGATATGGGCACATGAATACTTTGCTTGTTAGGTCTTTGAAAACTATCAAGAATCTTTGAGAATTGGGGGTAATAATATAGAAATTGAATTTTCATTGTTATCTGACAATTTTATTCAACTTAATTATTGTTGATCCGATCAAGTGCCAATTATGTGCTTTAAATTATTATTTTTATTACACTGTCAGACATTAAAATGAATCTTTCAATATTTTATATAAGGAAACGATTTTTATGAAATTCTATAATCAGTTAGTTTGGCATCAAAGCCAAGAAAAAAACTTCAAAAATACATTTCTTTTCAAACTTATGTGATCTCAATATGTGCAAAGGTTAGGATTTATGTGTTGATTTAATACTCAAAAGAAAATCACACAGAATCTTTGGAAACGTCATGCAATTTTCATTGTTTTTAGAGTAGCTTGGTCAATAAATAACATAGTACCAAACTGATGTCGGTCTCCTTTTGTAGCCTATAACCACTCCATCACTTATTTATGCAAACTTTTCATAGATTCTTAGATACATTCCTTCATCTCAAATTATATCTTGTTATCGTATTGTAGGTACGTCGATTTGTATTGAAGCTTTCCTATGAGTATTTCATCTTCTTTTTTGGCTCCATAAAAAGCTATAAAAGATACCATTCTAGTAACGGTTCAAACTATTGTGTGACATTCATTTCTTTCAAGAATAACCGTTTTTCAAAACAGATCCTGAACTTGGATTTTTTTTAATGAAATTTTTTAGCCTAATTAAAATTCTTAAATTATTAATAGTTCATGCATTTGGTAACACACGCATAAAAACATTGATGTATTATATTGTATGCTATGTTTCCATAGTTACACTTTTGTGTGAATGAAATTTGATGGAAAATTGTGTTCCTCCTAAGATCAAGCTTGCTAATTATTGGTTTACGTTTTAAACCTGTCTAGAAGTAAATATTATGCATGATCTGAGGATTCTTAGTGAGATTGACTTGAGTTTGTTGCACAATATGAGCACATATCTGCTTTGTTAGTTGAGTATTTGAAAACTATAAAGAATCATTGAGAATTGTGTTTTAATAATTTAGTTATATAATATTAACTATTTCTTGAATATTTAATTTTACTTAGGTATTGTTAATCCGATCACGTGCTAATCCTGTGGTAATTGTTTTTTGTTTGCACACTGTGAGATAATAAATTCCATTTTCAATATTTTATATAGGGAAATGAGTTTCATGATATTCGACATGTTAGTTAGTTCTGCTTGAAAGCCAGGAAAAATATATATTTCATTCAACCTTTTATAGCTAGATATCCATCGCAGTGAAGCATCTCTGTCAATTTCGGTGCCACCTTTGGACAAAGCTTTAGCGATCACGATACAGGTGGTTCAGCCAGTGAAAATTGCCGACAAATCAGTCATTTGGAGCTCTATAACAAGTTTTTCGGTCATCAAGGGCTTATGGTGCACCACTTTTTCCAGATCCATTTCTCGTGCAATATTTCCACCCTCCCATGGACGAGGCTTGTGGTTATCCAGGACAATATGGTTGCTTGTCACCGATGAATGTTGCAGGTGATAGAAATTTCCATCCATCACCTAGTGGTACCTCAAGTACATTTCGTCCAAGAAATGTGTTATCGTCGGGCAATAACTACTATGGGAGTCCATAATGCTCAAGTTTCATGCCACAATATCCTACATCTATAGTTGGTAGCCTAGTGCTACTAGACTCTCCAGTTGTAGCTGTGAATCCTTTAGGTAAGGATTCATCCTGCACTTTAACTTAAATTCCCAAATTTTGTAACTAACTGCCTAAAGGCCGGCCCCCAACAGATCATTACTTTTGCGTAAAACTTCCCTCTCAACTCATACGGAGGGCACAACTTCCCTCTCGACAGAAATTTAATTTTGGGTGCAACTTCCCACTTATGATCACGCTTGTTTTTTTTATTGTTTCTTACTTTTAAATCTTTCTTGAAGTAAATATTTTGCATGATGTGAGATTTTTTGTTGAGGATGTCTTGAGTTTGTTGCGTGATATTAGACCATGACTACTTAGTTAGTTAAGTCTTTGAATACTGTTAAGAATCATTGAGAATTGTGGGGTATTAATTCAGTGATTGAATTTTCTTTGTTTCCAAACAATTTTATTCACTTAAATTATTGTTAATTCAATCACGTGCTAATATTTTTTTTGGGCACACTATGAAACATGGTTCTAAAAATCGCTAGGCGGGCCTAGGCGGGAAGGGCACCTCCTAGCACCTAGCCGATTAATCGGGGATTAATCGTGGATTATC
>JAULKK010264897.1:0-15127 GCA_032355705.1 Rubia peregrina
CTCCAACCAGGGGAAATGTTTTTTTCATCAGCATTGGAGGGCAAGTTGTGAATGCAGTCCTTTACAAAACTCAATACTGCCAATCCCACAGATGACAATTGTCATTTTCTCTACAGGACCCAAAACCTTAGTTACAAGATCAATCTTGTGGCTCGAGAGAATTTGGAGCCCCCGACCAATATATTGACCCTCGATTTAACATTTTTCAAGAAAGCTACAAATTAACAAATTTCCAAAAAAAAACTTAAAACTTGAAAAACATGAAATTTTCATAATGAAAATCCAATTTTGGATCTCAAGCACGTTGCACTCATGCAATCACCTGGAGGTTGCACACCATTGGGTGATAGGTAATGAAGTGATACGTTTTGCAGGAATATGTAAGTGAATAAAATATAATCTTTGTCACACTATCAAGAACAACTTTAGAATGTCTCATTTGGAATTTTACAATGATATAAGTATTGGAATTTAAGTTGGCTACCATATGTAAAAAGACAAATTAGAACTTGTACTCAATTATATTTTACGTTTTAAGTATCAAATTCACTGTATACAGTGTATTTAATGGAGAAGCCTGTATGATTCATATATCCTTGTCATATAAAAATAAAATAATAAAATTTCAATCTGGGTATGATTCTAAATAACAGCGTACAAGTTGCTCAGATTAGTATTCAAGCATGGTGAGTGGAGGTTGTTCGATCATCCTCCATAGGCCAATATAACCCCTAAACAACTAGGGGATGCTTCCGTAATTTAATATTTTCCGATCTATCTCCATGGGACAGTATATTTACACTATATTTAATGTTTTTCAAGAAAGCTACAAATTTATAAAATTCCCAAAAAAACAACATTAAAAAACTTTTTTCAATAGGAGAATCACATTTTTGTATCTCGAAAATATGCACGTTGCATGCACGCAATTACCTCTAGGTTGCACATCATTGAGTTCTTGATATTGAAGTGCAATGTTTTTCCAGAATATACAATAAAATGAAGTAAACAATTTGTCTCAATATGAAGAACAACTTTAGAATGTCTTCATTGGAACTTTACGATAATCTGAGTACTAAAATTTCAATTGGCTAAACATATTTTTAATAAAGAAACACATCTTTTTTCTAAGTATCCAGTTAACCATGTATGACATATTGAATAGAGAAATCATGATGATTATGAAATCCTTGTCACATAAATAGAAAAAATATATTTTGGGTATGACTCAACAAGTAGCGCGTACAAGTTTCTCAGATTAATATTCAAGCACGGTGGGTTCATGCTATTCAATCTCCCTCCATGGCTGATATATTGACTCTTAAATCATTAGGAAAGTCTTCCTTAATTTAATGTTTTTCTATCTTCATCCATCCGACATTACCTTTGATTCGGCAACGGAAAATACCAGATCATATATTTGAACATTTCCAATCCATGGAAAATGATTTTCATCCGCATTGCAATGACAAGCTGTGAATGCGGTTCTTCACATAATTCAAGTCTGCCAATACCATAGATGACCATTGCCAATTTCTCTTCAGCGCTTAAAACCTTAGTGAAAAGATCAGTCATACTTTGCATTTGATCTTTGAAGGCTTGACATAATGGGTGCCCTGGGCCAATATATTGACCCTCAATTTAATGGTTTTTTTAAAAGAAATATCAAATTAAAATTTTCCAAAAATACTAAAAACTTAAAAAGATTTATTTTTCAAAACAAAAATCACATTTTCGATCTCGATAATATGCACGCTCGATGCACACAATTTCCTCGAGGTTGCAAATCATTGGGTGCTCGGTAATGAAGTGATACATTTTGCAGGAATATGTAAGAGAATAAAATAAAATAAAAGTCACAATATTAAGAAAAACTTTTGAATGTCTTCATTTGGAACTTTACAATGATCCGAGTACTAAAATTTCATTTGGCTAACCATATTTTAAAGAAAGAAACACATCTTTTTTTAAGTATCCAGTTATCCATCCACGACATATTCAATAGAGAAGCCCTGATGATTCTGAAATCCTTGTCATATAGAAAGAAAATAAATGTTTCGGGTATGACTTTGGAAGAAGCGCATACAACTTGCTCAAATTAATAATTTAGCACAGTTGGTGGAGGTTGTTCAATATCTCTCCATGGGCCAATATATTGACTCTTGAATCATTAGAGAATGATTCCGTAATTTAATGTTTTCGATCTCCCACCATTTGACATTACCTTTGATTCGACACTGGAAATGACTGGATCATATATTTTACCATCTCCAATATAGGGGAAATGCTTTTTCATCAGCATTGGAGGGGAAGTTGTGAATGCGGTCTTGCACGGAATTCAATACTGCCAATCCCACAGATGACCATCGCCATTTTCTCTAAAGCACCTAACACCTTAGTGAGAAGATCTTTCGTGTGGATCGTGAGAATTCGGAGCCCCGGCCAATATCTTGACCCTCGATTTAACATTTTTCAAGAAAGCTAAATACAAATTAAAATAATTCCAAAAGACTTAAAACTTGAAAATTATTTATTTTTTAAAAGGAAAACCCCATTTTGGATCTCGATAATATACACGTTCTACGCACGCAATCCTCTCGAGGTTGCACATTATTGGGTGCTCGATAATGAAATGATACGTTTTGCAGAAATATGTAAGAGAATACAATATAATCTTTGTCAAACTATTAAGAACAACTTTAGAATGTATCATTTGAAATTTTACCATTATAGAAGTATTGAGATTTCAATTGGCTAAAAATATGTTTAAAAAAAAGACAGTTTAGAACTTGTACCCTGTTATATTTTATGTTTTAAGTATCAAATTCACTATATACAATGTATTTAATGGAGAAGCCTTGATGATTCATATATGGTAGTCATATAATAAGAAAATAATAAAAATTTAATCTGGGTATGACTCTAAAGAAAAGCGTACAAGTTGCTCAAATTAGTATACAAGCATGGTGAGTGGAGGTTGTTCGATCTCCCTCACTTGGTCAATATAACCCCCTAAATAATTAGTGGCCTCTTCCATAATTTAGTGTTCTTATATCTCTCTCCATGGGAAAGTATATTGACCCTAAATTTAATGTTTTTCAAGAAAGCTACAAATTTGTAAAATTCCTTGAAAAAATTAAAATAAAAAATCACATTTTTGGAATAGCACATAATTGAGTGCTCGATATTGAATTGCAATGTTTTGCCAAAATATACAATAAAATGAAAGTAACTATTTGTCTCGATATAAAGAACAACTTTAGAATGTCTTCATTTGGAACTTCACGATGACCTGAGTGATAAGATTTAAATTTGGCTAAACATATTTTCAAAAAAGAAACACATCTTTTTTCTATGTATCCAATTAACAAGCTATGACATATTTAAAAGAGAAGCCCCGATGATTCCGAAATTCTCGTCAGATAAAAAGAAAATTATATTTTGGGTATGATTCTACAAGAAGCATGTGCAAATTACTTAGATTAATATTCAAGCACAGTGGGTTCAGGTTGTTCAGTTTCTCTCCATGGCCGATATATTGTCTCTTAAATCAATAGGGAAGGCTTCCGTGATTTAATGCTTTTCAATCTTCATACATTTGACATCACCTTTGATTCGACAATGGAAATGACTTGATCATAAATTTTAACATCTACAATCCATGGGAAATATTTTTTTATCAGCATTGCAATAGAAAATAATGAATGTGGTCCTTCACACAATTCAATGGTGCCAATCCCACAGATGACCATCGACATTCTCTCTTTTGTGCCTAAAACCTTAGAGGAATGATCAGTTATGTGTATACTTTGTCACAATATTAAGAAAAACTTCAAAATGTCTTCATTTGGAATTTTACAATGATCTGAGTGTAAAATTTCAAATGGCTAAACATATTTTAAATAAAGAAAAATATTTTTTTTATCATTCAATTAACTATGTACGACATATATATTTAATAGAGAATCCCCGATGATTCCGAAATCCTTGTCATATAAAAATAAAATAAATATTTTGGGTATGACTCTATAAGAAAGCCATACAAATTACTCAGATTAATATTCAAGCACATTGGGTAGAGGTTGTTCGATCTATCTCTATGGGCTAATATATTGACTCCAGAATCACTGGGGAAGGATTCCACAATTTAATGTTTTTCAATCTCCCACCATCTGACATTACCTTTGATTCGACACCGGAAATGACTGGATCATATATTTTAACATCTCCAATCCACGTAAAATGCTGCCAATCCCATAGATGACCATTATTTTCTCTTCAGTGCCCATAAGCTTAGTCAAAAGATAAGTCATGTGTATACTTTGCTTTTGATCTTTGAAGGCTTGAGAGAATTTGGATCCCCCGGCCAATATATTTAGCCTCGATTTAATATTTTTCAAGAAAGCTAAAAAGTAACAAATTCCAAAAAACTTAAAACTTGAAAAAGATTTATTTTTCGTAAGGAAAATCCCATTTTGAATCTCGATAATATGCACGTTCCACGCACGCCATCGCCTCGAGGTTGCACATCATTGGGTGCTCGGTAATTAGGTGATATGTTTTGCAAGAATGTGTAAGAGAATAAAATATAATCTACAAATTTTTTGAAAACTGGGGCTAAGATCGTCGAGAACGTGCTGCTCAAAGGTCCCTCTTGTGCTTTCGGATGAACTCCATTGTAGGCCTCCCCCTGCTGAACTTGCCGATCAAAGCTTTCGAGAATGGAATTGCTAGTTGATCAATTTCTTCTCCGAATACAGAACATCGACCTCTCCTTTGAGATTTGAAATGCGGATGAAGCTCAATAGGATTGGGCGAGGAGTTTTGCTGATAATAAAATTTTAATCTGGGTATAGCTCTAAAGAAGAGTGTACAAGATTCTAATATTATTATTCAAACATGGTGAGTGAAGATTGTTCTATCACCTTCCATATGCCAATATAACCCCCCAAATAATTAAAGGTTGCTTCTGTAATCTAACATTTTTCAACCTCTCCATGGGCCAATATATTGGACCATAAATTTAATGTTTTCCAAGAAAGCTACAAATTTATAAAATTCCAAAAAAACCATTTAAAAAAATCATCAATAGGAAAATCACATTGTTGGATCTCGATAATATGCATGTTGCATGCACACAATCGTCTCGAGGTTGCACATCATTGAGTGCTCAATATTGAAATGCAACATTTTACCAGAGTGTAAAATAAAATGAAATAAATTTTTTGTCTTAATATTAAGAACAAAGTTAAGATCCTGATACGATATCAAAAATATCATTTATAATATTTTTCTTAGTTTATAGTATTTTTAGGAGTTTAGCATTATACTCTTTTTTCCATTGGTTTTTTTAATGATGTAGTGTGCTCATATTTAGAATTATTTTTTAAATATTATAATTTAGGAGTTTTGATTTGACTAGAATTAGATTTGGTAAGATTAGATACGGAAATATTTATCCAAGATTAGCTTGAATAAATTTCAACTATATATACTCATTTTATTTTAGGTAATTTAGCTAGATATGGTTTTAGTTTCTAAAATCTACCATATTTATTTTAATTTTCATTAGATACAGCAATATTTATACAAGATTAGCTTGAATAAATTTCAGGCATATATACTCATTTTATTTTAGGTATTTTAACTAGATATGATTTTAGCGTCTTAAAGCTGTCATAATTATTTTTAGTTTTATTTTTACTTGCTGAATTATACTGTATAAATAGGGGAGACCATCCACAAAATTTTACAACAACACTATTATCAATCAAAACTTCATATTTTCAAATTTATTGCTTGTGAGCAATAATTTTCATTGTTTCTTAATCCAGTGGTTTAATTAAGTATCAATACCCTTTGTGAACTAATCATGCGGGCTAGTTAGTGAACAAAGAACCCTATATTTGTGAATTAATCATGCGGCTAGTTAACGAGCAAAAGTCTGAATTGTGAACCAATTATGCGGGTTAGTTGGCTGTACAATTCTCTAGTTTTCAAGATCCCCAAGGCTAATTTTGATTAGTTTGTGCGGCTATACTAGGGTTTGTGAAATCTCTCGTTTAGTAAAAGATCTAAAATTCCATAATCCAGAGTCTTCGCAAGGAGATTCATATCCTTTGGTATTATAGCATAGCGAAAGTTTCTGCGACCATCACATCAGTCGAGATCAATTGGTATCGTAGGGCTATAATGGTTGGTACCTTTGTATCCGTATTTTTAATTTTTAAAAAGTAAAAAAAAAACAAAGTTAGAGTTCCTATTCGTTGAAGTCTCACTGCCGACGAGTTTCCTATCGCCACCACCGAACATCTCTCTACCGCCGCTAAGCTTCAGCTCCGGCGACTCCATTCAGCCGCCTCTTATCATCTCAATCCGACAACCATTCGCTGCTCAGTTTCTATCACCGCTCAGTTCCAATCTCCGCCACCAAAGCCTGTCGTTCTGCTCAGCCTCAACTTTGATCATCTCCAGCAAAATTCTCTTGTTCATCTCTGACAAATCCCGGTGAAGCATCCAATTTTCTTCCTCTGGGAGCTCACTTCTCCACGCATGGTTCTCCGTCATCAAGAATCTTTGTGTTTCAGTGCTCTAAGATCATCGGTGAAGAGAAGTCCGTGCACAAGAGCTTCAGTCCAGCGAATAAGAAAAAGATGGTGCGTGGCTATTGGCGCGTGAATATTACGCACATTAAACTTCAAGGTGTGTTTGTGTAACGCGTGCTGCTTAAAGGTCCTTCTTGTGGTTCATACCATCTTCTCGTGAGCTGATAATTTTCTCGTGATATTTTGAATTTATCACGAATTAGTTCATTATCTTTTCAGAGCCACCACACCATTCTAGTCTCCGCATAGTCACTACCTAGTCAGTGTCCAGTCACCATTTATTGACAGGACTTCGCAGGGATGGCGTGGGACGTTTACCTACATTTATTTTTGAAGATCATTCTTGTTTCGAGGATGAGGCTTTTCGACCACATAGGGAACGATACGATGTCAAATGTATCATTGATTATATTTTTCTTAGTTTAGTATTTTTGGAAGCTTAACACTGTACTCTTTTTCCCATTGGGTTTTTTAATAAGGTTGTGTGCTCATATTTAGAATTATTTTTGAAATATTGTAATTTCAGATTTTTGATTTGACTTGAATCAGATTTGGTAAGATTAGACACGGCAATATTTATCCAAGATTGGGTTGAATAAATTTTAGCCATATGTACTCATTTTATTTTAGGTATTTAAGCTAGATATGGTTTTAGCTTCTTAAAGCTGCCATAATTCTTTTCATTTTCTATTTGTACTGGCCAAATTATACACTATAAATAGGGAAGGCCATCCACAAAATTTTACAACATTATTATCAATCAAAATTCAGATTTGTGAATTTATTGCTTGCGAACGTTAATATTCATTGTTGCTTAATCATGCGGGTTAATCAAGTATCAATACCCATTGTGAACTAATCATGCGCGCTAGTTAGTGAACAAAGAACCCTTTATTTGTGAGTTAATCTAGCGGGCTAGTTAACGAGCAAATTTTTGAATTGTGAACCAATCCTACAGGCTAGTTGGATTTATAATTCTTGAGCTATTCAAGATCCCCAGGGTTAGTTTTGATCAGTTTGTGCAGCTATACTAGGGTTTACGAAATCCCTTGTTTAGTCAAATATCTAAAATTCTGCAATCTAGAATCTTTTTCACAAGGAGATTCATATCAGGTCGTCTTCATTTAAAACTTTACTAATATTTCAATTGGCTAAACATATTTTTAAGAAAGAATCACATCTTTTTTTCTAAGTAATCAATTAACCATCTACGACATATATAATAGAGAATCCCAGATGATTCCAAAATCCTTGTCAGATAAAAATAAAAATATATTTTAGGTATGACTCTACAAGAAGCGCATACAAGTTGGTCGGATTAATATTGAAGCAAGGTGGGTGGAGGTTGTTCGATGTCCTTCTATAGCCGATGTATTGACTCTTAAATCATTAGGTAAGGCTTCCATAATTGAATGTTTTTCATTCTTCATCTATCATACATTACCTTTGATTCGACAACGGAAATGACTAGATCATATATTGTAACATCTTAAATCCAAGGGAAATGCTTTTTCATCAGCATTGTGATGCCAAGTTATGAACGCGGTCTTTCAATGTTGCCAATCCCATAGATGACCATCAACATTTTCTCTTCAGAAGTCTTGAGGTTCTCGATAATGAAGTATTATGTTAAAAAAATACATATCTTTTTTAAAAATATGTTTAGACAATTGAAATTTTGGTACTCAGATCATTGTAAAGTTCCAAATGAAAATATTCTAAAGTTGTTCTAAACATTGTGACAAAGAACATTTTTTTAAGTATCCAATAAACTATCTACGACATATTTAATGAAGAAGCCACGATGATTCCAAAATACTTGTCATATAAAATTAAAAATAATATTTTGGGAATAACTATACAGGAAGCAGCATACAAGTTGCTCAAATTAATACTAGAGCACGGTTAGTGGAGGTTGGTTGATCTCTCCCCGTGGGCAATATATATTGACTCTTGAATCATTAGGGAAGGATACCATAATTTAATGTTTTTCGATCTCCCACCATTTGACATTACTTTTGATTCGACACCGGACATGACTGGATCATATATTTGAACATCTCCAATCCAGGTGAAATTCTTTTTCATCTGCAACGGAGGGCAAGTTGTGAATGCGGTCTTTCACTGAATTCAACACTGCCAAAATAATAGATGACCATCGTCATTTTCTCTTCAGTGCCCAGAACCTTAGTTAAAAGATCAGTCATGTCTATTCTTTGCATTTGATCTTTGAAGGATCGAGAGAATTTGGATCGCCCGACCAATATATTGACCCTCGATTTGATGTTTTTCAAGAAAGCTACAGATTTACAAAATCTCACAAAAGCTAAAATTTTGAAAATCTTTATTTTCAAAAGGAAAATAACATTTTTTTATTTCCATAAGGGGCACATTCCACGCCCGCTATCACCTCTAGGTTACATAACAATGGTGGCTTGATAATGATGTGGTACATTTTGCTAAAAAATATGAGAGAATGAAATAAACTCTTTGTCACAATGTTATGAACAACTTTAGAATGTCTTCATTTGGAACTTTACAATGATATGAGTACTAAAATTTCAACTGTCTGAACATGTTTTCTTAAAAAGAAACACATTTTTTAAAAAAAGTATTCAATTAACTATCTACAACATATTTAATAAAGATGCCCCTTGTCATATAAAAAAAGAAGCCCTGGCATATTCAATTAACTATCTCGAGCACGGTTGGTGGAGGTTGTTCGATCTCTCCCCATGGGCCAATATATATATATATATATATATATAGAGAGAGAGAGAGAGAGAGAGAGAGAGAGAGACTCTTAAATCATTAGGGAAGGATTCTACGATTTAATGTTTTTTTATCTCCCACCATCTGACATTACCTTTGATTCAACACCAGAAATGACTGGATCATATATTTTAACATCTCCAATTCAAGGAAAATGATTTTTCATCACCATTGGAAGGCAAGTATTGAATGCAATCCTTAATTGAATTCAAAACTACTAATCACACAGTTGACCATCGTCATTTTCTCTTCAACGCCCAAAACCTTATTGAAAACATCAGTTATGTGTATACTTTTCCTTTGATCTTTGATGGCTCGAGAGAATTTGGAGCCCTAGGCTAATATATTGACCCTCGATTTAATGTTTTTCAACAAAGCTACAAATTGACAACATTTCAAAAAAACTTAAAACTTGGAAAGATTTATTTTCAAAAGGAAAAGCACATTTTGGATTTCAATAATATGCACGTTCCACGCACACAAATGCCTCAAGGTTTCAAATCATGGGGTTCTTCGTAATGAAGTAATGTGTTTTGTGAGATTGGGTATGACTATACAAGAACCGGGTACAGGTTACTTAGATTAATATCCTAGCACAGTGGGAGGAGGTTGTTCAATCTCCCTCAATGGGCCAGTATATTGACTCTTAAATCATTAAGGAAAGCTTCCATAATTTAATGTTCATCGATCTTTATCCATCTGACATTACCTTTGATTAGACAACGGAAATGACTAGATCATATATTTTAAAGTCTCCGATCCATGGGAAATGATTTTTCATCAATATTGCGATGGCAAGTTCTGAACTTGGTCCTTCACAAAATTCAATGTTGCCAATCCCATAGATGACCATCGGCATTTTCTGTTCAACACCTAAAACCTTAGGGAAAAGATCGGTCATGTGTATACTTTGCATTTGATCTTTGAAGGCTCGATCGAATTTAAGCCCTGGACCAATATATTGACCCTCAATTTAATGTTTTTTTAAAGAAATATACAATTGTAATTTTCCCAAAAAATAAAAACTTAAAAAGATTTAATTTTCAAAATGAAAATCATATTTTGGAAGTCAATAATAAGCACGTTCCACGCACGCAATTGCCTTGAGGTTGCAAATCATTAGGTGCTCGATAATGAAGTGGTACATGTTGCAAGAATATATTAGAGAATGAAATAAACTCTTTGTCACAATATTAAGAACAACTTTAGAATGGCTTCAATGTATTTTACAATGAGCCGAGTACTAAAATTTTAGCTGTTTAAACATATATTTTTTTATAAAAATAAAAAGAAATACATTTTTTAAAAGTATCCAGTTAACTATCTACAACATATATAATACAGAAGCCCCGATGATTTCAAAATCATTGCCATAAAAATATAATAAATATTTTGGGCATGACTATACGGGAAGCGCATGCAAGTTGCACAAATTAATACTTGAACACGGTTGGTAGAGGTTGTTTGATCTCTCTCAATGGGCAACAAATATATTGACTCTTAAATCATTAGGGAAGGATTCCGCAGTTTAATGTTTTTTTAATCTCCAACCATCTGGCATTACCTTTGATTCGAAACCAAATCATGTATTTTGAAATCTCAATCCCTAATACAACCATCGTTATTTTCTCTTTAGCACCCAAAACCTTGACGGAAAGATCAGTCAAGCATATACTTTACATTTGATCTTTGAAGGCTCGAGAGAATTTTGAACCCTTGGTCAATATGTTGACCGTCGATTTAAAGTTTTTTTTTAAAAAAAACCTATAAATTGACAAATTTCCAAAAAAAACTAAAAACTTGGAAAAGCTTTATTTTTCAAAAGGAAAATCACATTTTGGATTTTTATGATATGCAAGTTCCATGCATGCAATCGCCTTGAAGTTGCATATTATTTATTTGCTCCCAGCCGCTCAGATTAATATTCAAGCATGGTTGGTGGAGGTTGTTCAACTTCCCTCCTTGGGCCAATATATTGACTCTTAAATCATTAGGGAAGGCTTCCATAATTTAATATTTTTCAATCTTCATCCACAAGACTTTAACTTAGATTTGACAACGGAAATAACTAGAGTATATTTTAAAATATCCAATCAATGGGAAATGCTTTTTCATCAGCATTGCAACAACAAGTATTGGACACCGCCCTTCACACAATTCAATGCTGCCAATCCCATAGATGACCCTCAGCATTTTCTCTTCACCGCCTAAAACCTTAGTGAAAAGATCAATCATATGTATAATTTGCATTTGATCTTTGAAGGCTTGATAGAATTGAAGCCTTAGATCAATATATAGACCCTCAATTTAATGTTTTTTGGACCCCCCAACCAATATATTGACCCTCAATTTAATGTTTTTTGGAGCCCCCGACCAATACCCTCGATTCAATGTTTTTCAAGAAAGCTACTGATTGACAAAATTCCAAAAAACTTAAAACTTGGAAAAGCTTCATTTTTCATAAGGAAAATCACTTTTTTGAATTTTTGATAATATGCACATTCCACGCACACAATATAGTGAACAACTTTAGAATATATATAAGAGAATGAAATAAACCCTTTGTCACAATATAGTGAACAACTTTAGAATATCTTCATTTGGAACATTACAATGATCAGACTACTAAAATTTCAATTGTCTAAACATATTTTTTTTAAAGAAGCACATTTTTAAAGTATTCAATTAACTATCTATGACATATTTAATAGGGAAGCCCCTATGATTCCGAAATCTTTTTCACATAAAAAGAAAATAAATATTTTGGGTATGGCTAAACAATAAAGTCATACAAGTTCTTCAAATTAATACTCGAGCATGGTTGGTGGATATTGTTCTATCTTCCTCTATATGCCAATATATTGACTCTCAAATCATTAGGGAAGGATTTTGTGATTTTGTGATTTTCGATCTCTCACCTTCTGACATTACCTTTGATTTGACACTGGAAATGATTGGATCATATATTTTAACATCTCCAATCCAGAGGAAATGCTTTTTCATCACCATTGGAAAACAAGTATTGAATGTCGCCTTTCACTGAATTCAACACTAGCAATCCCACTGGTGACCATCGCCATTTTCTCTTCAGCGTCCAAACCCTTAGTGAAAACATCAGTCGTGATTATACTTTGCCTTTGATCTTTGAAGACTCAAGAGAATTTGGAGCCCCCGACCAATATATTGACCATCGATTTAATGTTTTTCAACAAAGCTACAAATTGACAACATTCCAAAAAACTTAAAACTTGGAAAATCTTTATTTTTCAAAAGGAAAATAACATTTTGAATTTCGATAATATGCACGTTCTATGCATGTAATCGCCTCGAGGTTTCCCATCACAGGGTGCTCGGTAATGAAGTACTACGTTTTGCAGGATTGGGTATGACTCTAAGAGAAGCGCTTACAAACTGCTCAGATTAATATTCAAGCACGGTGGGTGAAGGTTGTTCAATCTCCCTCCATGGTCCAATATATTAGCTCTTAAATCATTAGGGAAGGGTTCCGTAATTTAATGATTTTTTATCTTCATCCATCTGACATTGCCTTTGATTGGACAACAGAAATTACTAGATCGTATATTTTACCATCTCCAATCCATGGGAAATGATTTTTCATCACCATTGTGATGGAAAGTTGTGAATGCGATCTTTCACACAATTCAATTTTGCCAATCCTATAGATGACCATCGGCATTTTCTCTTTAGCACCAAAACTCTCAGTGAAAAGATCAATCATGTGTATATTTAGCATTTTATCTTTGAAGGCTTGATAAAATTGAATCCTTGGACTAATATATTGACTCTCATTTTAATGTTTTTTCAGGAAAGATACAACTAAGTGTTTTCCAAAAAAAAAGCGCTTGCAAGTTGCACACATTAATACTCGAGCACGGTTGGTGGAGGTTGTTAGATCTCTCCCCATGGGCCAGTATATATTGACTTTTAAATCATTAGGAAAGGGTTCCGTAATTTAATGTTTTTTTATCTCCCAGCATCTGACATTTCCTTTGATTCAACACCGAAAATTACTGAATCATACATTTTAACATCGCCAATCTAGGGGAATTCTTTATCATCAGCATTGGAGGGCAAGTTGTGAATGCGGCCCTTCACTGAATTCAACACTTCCAATCCCACAGATGACCATCGTCATTTTCTCTTCAGTGCCCAAAACCTTAGTGTAAACATCAGTCATGTGAAGACTTTGCCTTTGATCTTTGATGGCTTGAGAGAATTTGGAGCCCTCGGCAAATATATTGATCCTCGATTTAATGTTTTTCAACAATGCTAAATATTGAAAACATTCTAAAAACCTTAAAACTTAGAAAAGCTTTATTTCTCAGAAGGATAATCACATTTTGGATTTTGATAATATGCATGTTCCAAGCACGCAATTGCCTCGAGGTTGCAAATCATGAGGTTCTCGGTTATGAAGTAGTATGTTTTACTGGATTGGATATAACTCTGCAAAGTGCATGTACATGTTTCTCAGATTAATATTCAAGCACGGTGGGTGGGGAGGTTGTTCAATCTCCCTCAATGGGCCGATATATTGGCACTTAAATCATTAGGGCAGGCTTCCATAATTTAATATGTTTCAATCTTCATCCATTTGACATTACCTTTGATTCAACAACGGAAATGACTAGATCATATATTTTAACATCTCCAATCAACTGGAAATTCTTTTTAATTAGCATTGCAATGGAAAGTTGGTAACGCAGCCCTTCAAACAGTTCAATGTTGCCAATCCCATAGATGACCATTGAGATTTTCTCTTCAATGCCTAAAACCTTAGTGAAAAGATCATTCATGTTTATACTTTGCATTTGATCTTTGAAGGCTTGATAGAATTGAAACCCAAGACCAATATATTGACCCTCAATTTAATGTTTTTTTCAAGAAAGATTCAACTAAAAAATTTCCAAGAAAATAAAAACTTAAAATAGATTTATTTTTCAAAAGGAAAATCACATTTTGGAACTCGATAATAAGCACGTTCCACGCACGCAATCGCCTCAAGGTTGCACATCATTGAATGCTCAATAATGAAGTGGTACACTTTGCTAGAATCTATAAGAGAATGAAATAAACTCTTTGTCACAATAATAGGAACAACTTTAGAATGTCTTCAATTGGATTTTTACAATGAACTAAATACTAAAATTTCACTCAGCTAAAGATATATTTTTTTAAATATACACATCTGTTTTTAAAGTATCCAATGAACTATCTATGAAATATTTAATAGATAATCTCTGATGATTCCAAAATCCTTGTAGTATAAAAATAAAATAAATATTTTGGGTATGACTATACAAGCAGTGCATACAAGTTGTTCAAATTAATACTCAAGTACAGTCGGTGGAGGTTGTTTGATCTCTCCCTATGGGCCAATATATGTATTGACTCTTAAATAATTAGGGAAGGATTCCGTAATTTAATGGTTTTCGATCTTCTACCATCTCACATTACCTTTGATTCGACACCGGAAATGACTGGATCATATATTTTAAAATCGCCAATCCAGTGGAAATGCTTTTTCATCAGCATTGGAGGGCAAGTTGTGAATGCGGTCCTTCACTGAATTCAACACTGCCAATCCCACATATGGCCATCGTCATTTTCTCTTCACTGCCCAAAACCGTAGTGTAAACATCACTCATGTGCAGACTTTGCCTTTGATCTTTGATGGCTTGAGAGAATTTGGAGCCCTCGGCAAATATATTGATCCTCGATTTAATGTT
>JAULKK010265005.1:0-15127 GCA_032355705.1 Rubia peregrina
ATTTTCTGGGTGAAGTTTAGGTGATAGGAATTGATGTTTTTAGCTTTTGGTTGATATTAGTTGATTTTTGTAGTTTTTTTATTTAAAAAATTGATAATTGAAGCCTTGTTAATGTTTTTATGATTTTAAATTTATGTTCTGTAAGTTGTAGTTGACGTTTTTTTTCCAAATGTTTTTCAATTTTTAAAAAATATTTTTGTTTTTTTTATTTTGATTTTTTCTCTAATTTTTTAGTTGATGTTTTATGATTTTTAGTTGATGTTCTGCTATTTTTTGTTGATGTTTATAATTTTCAGTTTGATGATCATATTAATTATTTACATTTTGAAAATATTGTAAAATATTTTTTTTGAATTTTTTTGCTGATTACAGATGGTGGGAAAATGATGGGAAAATGGACAAAAAAGCCCCTAAAGAAATATTAGTGATAGGTCCCTGTAAAAATTATTAGATATAGGTCCCTAGATCTAGAATATAGTTAGAATTGCATAAAGACCCCTGCCTAAAGTTTAGGCTGCCTCACAGGAGACCACCTCTAATTTTAATATGAACACATTTTTAGTTGAAAATTCATATTATTTTCAACTAAAAAATATGTTCATATTAAATTTAAAAACGTGTTCACTCTACCGCAGCGATGACTCCGTAGGCGTGGCGGTATAATCCACGTGTGTCACGTGTAATCCACGTGTGACTACCACGTGTGGCGCGTGTAATCGGCACGTGAAAGAAAATAATTTTTTAATGTTTTGTTACGCAAATATTTAATTGTTAATGTTTTTTTAATTATTTACATATGATATTAAATTTTAATCTTAAATTTATTTAAGTTAAAGTATAATATTACTAATTAATTGATTACTATTTATATTATATAATTTTAAAATGAAAGTATTATATACAAATAATCTAACCATTATAAAACAATATAACTATTATTCAAAGTACGAAGTTAAAAATAATATGAATTTTCAACTGAAAAAATGTGTTCATATTAAAATTATAGTTTTATTTAATTTCGACTCACATACAACTCGAAAAAAATTACAATATTTTTATACAAATGATTATAATATTATAAGTTTTACTTTGAAAATAAAAAATAAAAGTATGATTCGTTTACAATATATAACAATAGTTATATAAATATAAAAAGTATGATTCATTTAAAATAGTTACAAGTGTGGCGCGTGTAATCCACGTCTGGCAAATTTCCAACAGACCATCAGAATTATAATATAAAAAATTTGACCCTTTATGGCTCATTTCCATAATGCGCATTTTTTTAAAATTTCGTAATTCCCTCATAACATACCATGCGAAATTTAATAATAATAAAAAAACCTTGAGAGCGCATTGCATTTTCCATTTTTAAAAAATATCACCTGAGGGCGCATTTCCATAATGCGCCCTCCCCCCTTTGCATGCATCCCCCATCTCTACCCTATTGAGCATCCAAGTGGGGGGCAAACCATCCCCCAAAAAGAAAGCACTCAAGCTTTCCTATGTGCGGGTATCACCCATCGGGAGTTATCGCTATTTTTTTGGCATAATACGATCCAACCAATCAATTACAGTTTCGTAGACTCGACAATAAGAAGATTCCCCTTCAAGGCCTTAGTCCATCATGGATTTTTCCGTATCACACACGAACTTCGGAAGGTCGTCGATAAGACCTATGCTGAGGACTCTGTTAAACAACCCATATGCTCGAAGGCTATCAAAGAAAGCCACGATGGTGGCATTTTGTTCCTTTACATGTACTTGAATTCGAGTTTTCAGAGTCGCAAGGTCTCTACATACTTGAGCTTTTTCATTAATGGTTTTCTTCAATTGGGATATCTCCACCTCGAGGTGCTTATTCCGCTCCACCATTTCACCAGCTTAGGATTCGACCTTTTTAACTTCGCTCCGATGAAATTCGACATCTCCATTCAACAAGAGGGTTCAAAAAAATCTTGCATCCATGACAGTCGTACAAAGTAGGGTGCTCACTCATCATCTCATGAAAAAAATTATTGATGCCTCTTCTCGATAGCATTGACCGCCTCATCCACTATAGCAAGAGCGACAGCTGTTTTGCCAGAGTTTGGACCCTTTCGTGCCTCACTAATGAACATTTGGATAGAAGGATGGTTACCATCGGGCCACGATAAAAATTCTTTCTTTGCAAGGAATAGATCGTGAGTTAGCCGGATTAGCTCTTTGTAGGCCCTCGATAACTTGCCACAGATCATGACCAAATCTTGCTTGGATTTATCTAGCTTGCTCCTCCAAAAGAGTTTCTACGCAACAAGAAATAATTATCGAAATTTGAAAACAAAGTAAAATTTACTTAGTCAAGGGGACATTCATTCAATTGATTTTAGGGTACATTCGGGGGGGGCACATATCCTATGCTATGGTTAGTCTGCCGTTCTTAGCATGATCAGGATCTTTCTCCCTCAAAGAGCCAGCAGGCTGGGCAGTCTGAATTAAAAGTGTAATTATAGATAATTATTGATTAAAAATTAAAATAACTGAATATAATGTCTGATTATACATTCATATTCATTACCTACGCATGGGTGTGTATGAATATATATAGTAAACAACATCCCCTAAGCACGTGGTTTGCGTGCAAATTTTATATGCTAATTATAAATTCTGGACGCAAACTACACACTTAGGTAATTCAAATATTGTAATGTTAAAATAGAATGCTTTTTTTTAAAGAATGCATTCTCTAATACATATGGAGTCGCTTTAACAACTTCACTGATGGTGCAGAACTGGCTAGAAATATCCCGCGACACCACAACATTCATGATCAGCCCCACCACCACTTGGAATGCCAAGAGTAGAGAAAGAAAAATGGGCTAATGTCCTAAAATCACTGAGTGTTTCTTATTGGGGGGGAGAATTTAAAATGGACGCATATAGGGTGAAAATTAAATCCGGATACAAAAAGGAATGCACATTTAGTAAGAACCTCCCCCTCTTTTTAGTAGCATTTCTTTATGTACTTCCTAAATTTACTGAAAATTTATTTATTCATTCTTTTAGACAGCGGTGAGGGGCGACGGATTCCTTGGAAAAGACCTGTTATTTGTAAATAGCGCAGGACCCGAGATGTTTAAGTCTGTCGCATTCCATTCCGATGTTGATCGGGCAGTCTTGTAAACACGCATGGTGAGTGGCTTTCAGGATACCCTCTACACTCACTCTGGACTCCCCTTCTACGAGCGATGCTATACTGGGGCACGGTGGACTTCATCTTCGGTCGTGTTTCCACTGTGTTTCAGGATTACCAGATCGTGTCTCGAAAAGGCCTCCCCAGGCAGGAGAATACCATTACCACCCTAGGCCGTGAGAGTATCTTGGATAGTTCGACATTCTATTTATTAGCGAATGCATTCAATTTATTTTAAGGCATTCTATTTTAGCATTACAATATTTGCATCACCTAAGCTTGTAGTTTGCGTGCAAAATTATAATTAGCATATAAAATTTGCACGCAAACTGCACGCTTAGGTGATATAGTTTACTATATATATTCATACAGGTCCATGTGAGATAATAAATAGGGCGAATGACTAAGGAGGCCCCTGAACTCCCTCCATCGTCCCCTTTAACCCCCCCCCCCCCCAATTTTTTGAATACTTTAAACCCTCAACTTACAAAACTGTTAAAATGTGGCCCTTTCGTCCAATCAAAGTAATTTCACATTTTCCTTTTCCTTTATCCTTCTTTCCTCCTTTTATTTTTCCCTTTCTATTTCCCTTATCTCATTTTCTATTTTTAGTTCCTTAATTTCTTTTCTATTTTTCTTATTTCATTTTCCCACCATCGTCTTTCTCCTCACCTCCGTTGTCCTCTGCCACCTCGCCACCACCATCTTTTCTCCTCCCCACCTCCATAGGAATGCGAGCCACCACCATGCCGCCACCATCAATTTTCCTCCAAGAATGGTTGATATCTCCGAAGAAGCCTAAAATGACAGATGAGAGTTGGAAACTTGATTTGCAAATCTGGACCCAAATTATCGACAACATTTTCAAAATCTGAACTCAAGTTGAATGCCCGGATACCCGATTTGCAGATCCATAACTTGTCTCGCATCCACCGCTTTTCTACCTTCTACCTCCACAAAATTGTTACCACCACGGGCTGGACTTCCCGAATGCAGGCGGTGGCGGCCCAGAGAAACGTCACTTCAACAAAGACGGTGGAGAAAAGAAGTAGGTGGGAGAAAATAATCATTCGGCCAGGGAGGAGAATAGATGGCGGCCCAGAAGCATGTGATGGGGGTTTCAGAGTGCTAGCCGGCGGGAGAAAAGAAGCAGGCGAGGCTAAAATCCTCGACGGAAGAAAAATGGTGCAGGCGGCGTTGCTCAAGAAGGAGAAAAGAAAATAAAAGGAGAACGAAAAAGGAAAGAAAAGGGAAAATAAAAGGGAAATGAGAAATTACTATTTTACCCTTAAAATTGACGTTTTACAATTACTTGATGCTTTGACTGGACGAAAGGGCCATACTAAAATCCCTATCATAATTCATTAGGGGGGAACAGTGTTTTCAGGATTCAAATGGGGGCTAGAAGAGGAAGTATCCATGGCATAAAAAATACTTACTTGTTAAAGAGTTGAAGAAAGTAAAGTGTTCGAAGTTGAAGTTTGAGAATGTTTTGAGCAAAACCCTGCAAAATAAAGGAAGTTAAAATAATGAAGGAAAATAATTTTTAGGGAAGACAATGGGGGACCCAGAAAGAAGATAAGTCTGAAAAGGTTTGGGTAAGTAGGAGGAATCTTACTTAAGATATCCCCATGCGCCCTACATCCTGGCTCTCCTCTCTCACGTGCGCCCCTACAATTTTCAAGATTAGCTTGACGCTTGAGAAAAACCAAGTGTTCTAAACTATTCTATTATTTAGTGAATACTATGTTTAAATGTTTAACTTAGACCTTCGATAACTAAGGTGTAGCTCAAGCCTTCAATGTCCAACGCTTAGCTTAAAGCCTCTGATGTTCAATGTTTAGCTTAAAAGCCTTCGATTAAAAGAGTGGTGCTCTTGAAAGATCAATGGCCATAGTACCCTTAATCATCTTCAATGACATCTAGACGCCCATTAACTTGGGAGCTATTTGAAGATCCGAATCCTCGAAGATCTAAGATCACTTAGCTTTTCTGGGGGATTTTATGGATATATTAGACTAAATCTTTATATAGGCCAACTAGCCCAACCACTAAAAGGAAACTCTATAAGCTTAAGAGATAGTGGGACCAACGATGATGAGTCAACATTGGGCCTACCTACAAGATAAGGAAATGAATTAGGTCAAGGGAAAGAGATGTTAGGGCTGCAGTCATATATATATAGAGGCATGTCATTTATTTCCATTCATTCTCTCTTTCTACATTTTCTTGGCTTGGAGGGCAAGACCCCTGAGCGATCCGGGGCTAGTTTTCCCTTGAAGGTGATAAATTTGGATTGGGGTATCAAAGGTGGGCGTGGATCAGATCGCAGATGCATCACTTTGTCTATACCTTAAGATTATTAATTTGATTATAAGCTGCTCTCTGGAGGAACTCAGAGACATTTTTCACCAACTTTGAGTAAAGGACACCATGATACAGTCCATGGCCTTGAAGATTCTCAATATAAACTTTAAGAGTAGCGTGAACATGTTCATTTGTGCAACCAGGCGAGAGTTTTTGGTAGCCAAAGATTCAGCTAATGCGGAATTCCCATCTGCAACATACGTCTATTCTGCTAAAGATTTATTAAGCTGGTTAATCTCGTTCAAATCCACCTCATGTAATCGCACAACTTATTTGAATTGAGCCTTGAGCTTGTAAGTTTCGGTTTGGCTAAGATTGAGGTGAGCCTCAACAAGTTGAAATCTACTGGCATCTACAAGACATCGAGAGAGATCTGAATTTATGCATTATCTGATGAATAGTATCTTGAAAACTCCTCTCAACAGGATCGTAGTTATCAACTATTTCGAGGAGGACAACCCCATTATATTTCCTTGCTTCAAATTCCTTTAGATAAAGGATGTGTCCCATTTTTCCACAAATATAATTATGAATTCATGTCAACACAGTCTTTAATAATTCTTTGTATCGAGGGGTGACTGCTATCGCGCCGGGAATCTAATTCCTTTTTCCACTCGACTAGATCCAACATCATTTTCATTTGTTCTTCTCATGTGTTGTTTAAATCTTGTTGGGTCTTAGAAATATCTTTACGAGCCTTTTGGAATGCTCTCTTCCAGGTGTTATACTACGAATACAAAAAAGATAGTATCGATTAAAAAGAAAGGAGGGAAACAAAACCAATTTTCATAGATAGTAAAAAAAATACATGAGGCCACGAGGGAAAATGGCACATTTGATCCTACCCTAGTTTCGTTAATTTTGTCTCCATCGGTGCTGCCCTTGGTTGCATCGCACGTGATTGATTTGTTTATGGTTGATTCAACCTCAGCTGCCTGATGGTCATGTGTTTTAGTAGCTTCTTTGAGGACCATATCCTTGAGGGATAGAACACGAACCTTCTTGGTGGTATAGAATCGTTTGGAGGATTCTAGGAAATCCAGGAAAGTAGTGTGGAGGCCCCATCATTGATACCTTCCTCTCATTTCTTATCTAGAATGCCGCCAGCATCAGGCTTTAAAAAAGACTTTAAGTGCTTGATCTTATCTGTTGGAAGGTGATCGGAGGTTGAGGGAAATATGGTATCTTTCATCAAAAATGAAAACCTAGGTCTTGGGCTGCTTCAAGGGGATCAAAGAAGAAATCATAAAACTCATGAGTCTTCAGCAGCTTGTCTTTGAAAGCTTCGAGCGAAGAGGTCTGAGCTTCAGGGCCTCGATCCTTATTTAGATCTTCTTGTTGAAGAGTGAGCTTCATGTTCTGGGCTTCGATGCTCTTTCGATCTTCCACCAACTCATGAGTTAGATTTTTACCCTTCTCCCGAGCTTCTGCAAGCTCTTTTTTCCATTTCATCCATCTCAGGAACTTTTTGCCGAAACTCCTCACGAAGACTGGAGATCTCTTTGTTATGAGCTTCCCCTTATTTGGCACATAATACAGATAGTAGAGAGGATAAATATTGGGATACCTAATGCATATAGAGAAGCATAAGAAATATGAAATTTAAGGTAAACAAATTAACTAAAAGGTTCAGAATAACAAACCTCAGAGTCCTTAATCAAGTCTCTGGAGGTTGTCGCATTAGGCACCAGAGTATTCTAGGATACTCGGGGAGTGATAGTGCAGGTAGTTGTTCGGTCATTTCTCCCCCTTTTTGGATAATTCATCTGAGGGAGTCCGTCAGCTCCTTTTCGTTTGAACTTGTCCTTTGAAACTTGAGTCTCTCGAGTCTTTTTACCCCGTGGATAGGGGTTTCTAGGTATTCTAAAGAGGATTGATAATGGATGGGAGATTTCTGGGGTTGGCTTTTTTAGATCGGCCCCTCGTCAAAGCTTCACTGAGACCCACTTGAAAATGAAAAAGAATGGAGGGTTAGGAACAAAGAAGGAAATTCATCGTAAAATGATCTTTATTTGTATGATAAGAAATAAACTCTATTAATTAAAACACCTTTGGAGGTCTCCAAACGTTGAGGGTATTCTGGAATTGTTTCGATAGGGGGTTCTCGATTGAGCGGGTCGGGAAGTTGTTGAAGCTTGTCTCTCTTCTTAACTAGTTTCCCTTGCTTCTTGCTACCATCAAAATTTTCTTCGAGGGTTGTGGTGTAGCCTTTCCAGTCTCTTACCCTCTATTTTTAAATAAACATGTCTGTTATAAACCTCAGGTGACCAGGAAAAACTTCCAACTTTCTCGTCGGAGTTGAGGAAAATGTTGTAATCAATAGGTGTCTCCAGGAGACATTTCCTATCATCTTTATGATCACCGGGGAAAATATATTTCTTCCTCTTAGATATTTCTACCAGCACCTTTGGATTCCATTCAGGGGCCTTTACCTCTAGCAGTCAAAGGTAAGACCCTTCTTCTTATCTTTCCACCCGGCTAAATTAGAAAGAAAGATGAAAGCTTTCTGCTCCCTCTGCCTAGTAGCGATGTGATAATGTTATCTGTCGATTTGCCATTATGTGTTAAGTTATACAATGAACGAAGTAGCCTATACTTAGGCTTGATTTTGAGTTCATCGCACCTTCTTAAGAACCTCATAATTGTTATTATCACATTTGTATAAACTTGGGTAGGACAGACTTTGAATTATCTAAGAAGCTTCGAGAATAATGGCAGAAAAGGGGAACAAAGTCCTACTCGAAGATGCTTGGTGTACACAACTGATCGATCGGCTAGTGGGTTCTTGGGAGACTCGTCTAACCCTAAAGTTTGTGGATTAACTTCAGGGAGAATCCTTTGACTAGATGGAATGATGGCTAGAAGCTTCGAAACCTGATTTGATCCCTCGATGGCAAGGGGCTAGCTAAAGATGTTTGAAGAATTTATGGGGTAATAATTGTGTGTTTGTATTCATGCTCTTGAAATATTATATACTAGTACAGAAGACCTAAATCAGACTAGAAAAGGAATTATAATCTAATTACAATGACAAGTAATATTAAAAGAATATTCATATTCTATCTAGAATAATGTATATTCCGTAATAATGTTTCCTCCTCCTCGGCTTTAGAGGTAGAGGTTTTTTGGAGATTCTCGTTGTTGGGCGATTCTTTTCTTCCTTAAGGGAACTCTCGAGGAATCTTCTTCCTTGTGTACCTGAACGTGGAGTTCTATTTTTTTGTAATGGGTGACCTTCGTATAAATGGTTTTCCTTTACTAGAAGGCCAGACATTGGGATAGCCATCGAGGGGCATATCAGTGATCGGAAATTTGTCGGGATTATAATCAGTACGGCCAATCTCGTCGGATACTATAATATCAAAATCTCTATAAGAGTCCTCTAACCCTCTAAATTCATAATCGGAATCTGACCTTCTAGGCGAATTAACATCTTCCCTCTTTAACCAGCACCATCAACAAACCCCCTCTCGACATATTCCTCATTAGACACGGAGTATTCGCGGCTATTACAGAATATTGGGGAAAATGGGGGAAAAGAAGATGAAAGAGGTGATGTGACTTACTTTATAAAGAAAATAAGGTGGTTGAAATGATGGTGAAGTGAGAAAGACTAGTACACTAATGGCTTTCTTCGGATGACGATGAAGTGAACAATTAATAAGTTTGAAATGGTAGCGGAGATAATGATTATCTTGGGAAACTAAAAGGTTAGAAAAGGAATGAAATTGTTCATGCCTTGTAGGGGAAAAACTCGTTGCCCACGCGCTCTTTGATATAATTAGAATAAACGTGCGACTTTTCAAATTCTGCCAAAAAATAAGAATAAGAAAACCAAATGTCACCTCGATGCTGAATGATAATTTTCTAGCAAGAAATTTTTTGATATGATTTGATCCATCGATCAGTTCACGGGTATTCACAGATTTAGGTCTTCGAGCTATCATGTTGAATCTCCATAGCCTCGAGGAGCTTTTAGTATTCTGGAGACTCTTGATGATGGTCTGATTTAATCAGCCCAAACATCTTATTTGACCCAAGGAAAGTGTAATTCAGTAAGTCCAAGTAATTTATTAGCCTGTTGGGTCTATTTCAGCCAATAAATTTTTAGGCACAATTAACCCTAATTACTGTAGAGCAGGGTCATAAACAGGTATAAATATTAGGTAGGTATATGATTTACATTTATCCAGTATCTTATACCATATTTGGACGGTTATACTAACTTAGGTATCAGATCTTTTTCTCAAACACTTTCCAGGCCTTATTTCTGTGTAGATTGTAACTAAGGAGCTTGAAGATTGTGATCGGGAAGTTCGAGGATTTCTAAGGTATTGTTTGGGAGTTCAAGGAGTTCGGAGGTATTGTTTGGTTGAGCTCGAGACGCATCACTCCTCAACAGATCGACACAGGGGTGGTGAAGTAGGCGGCGCAAGCCGGTGTAAGAGCTGCTTTGAGTGGTGCTGGTTACACTCACTGTAGCGGTGACGATTGCTGTTGCCGGGCTCATTGTTGTTGCGGTGCGACGATCGAGGTGAGAAGAAGGTGAGTTTTTATGTTGAATGGAATGAAGAGATTTGCAGCTTCTATCTGCTAATTAAGAAGGTGTGATGATCGAGGCAATTAGTTGTACGGAGTGCTTTCTGCAATAAAAAAATCGTTTGCATTTCAACGAACACAATATCTGGATGCAATGGAATTCGAACCGATTTGAGCTGTAGGTACTTGTGGGATCATGTCATTAGGAGTACACCAGCTTTGTTTGAGATTTGACTTGATGATTTAACTAGCACGTGGTTAAAGGTACTTATCTGCCCCATTATTAATTTGTGCACGTTTGTGAATTGAGTTTAATCCGAAGTAGCGATTCAGTTGATGTTTACGTGTAATTTATTGAGGTTTTTTTTAAGTTGATAATTAATTTGACAATTTAACTTTGATGATGTTTTACAATTTTAATTTGATGTTTTACTAGTTGTAATTGATGTTTAGTTTAGGGTGATATGATTTGATGTTTGTAACTTCTTTTTTCTCTCATGTTGATGTTTTTCATTTTTTTTTGTGAGATTTAGGTTATATGAGTTGATACTTATAGTTTGTAGTTTTTTTCTCTCATCTTGACACTATAAGAAACATCTTTTACATCGATTCTGCAGGAGTTTATACCTCGGTTTTCATATGGCTTAAAAATTGAGGTAAACGTGGGCGTAGTAAAAAGTATTCAAAACTGAGGTAAAAAGTAATTTTTACTTAGATTTTTAAGAAAATAATTGAGGTAAAAAGTGTGAACGATCAATAGTGGTGCAACATCACACTAAACTTTTCAGACCGCAGTAAAAAGAAATAAGATCGATCCTTATGCCACATCGCACGGTATATTTGTGGTACCTAAAAAATTTACCAATAGCAAAACCGACATGGATCCTGATTTCGGTAGTTCATAGACAACCAGAATTTTCCGGCCAGGTATCGAACCTCATTTCACAACCCGAATATTGCAAAATAGCAGTATGAATTTGATTCAAATCAAAACATCCATATGATTTACAAACAATAACGCAATAGATCAGTAGATATGTTAAGAGTATACACAAATATGATTTGCAAACACATTTCTCAACAGCGGGCAACAGACGTGGGTGGAGCGAGCAGTCGTGGGCAAGCAGCCGAAATGAGCAGCGGGCTGCCAGAATGAGCAGCGGGCGAAAGGCATGGACGCAGCGGGCGAGGGGCGTGAACAAAGCGGCCGGCGTGGCAACGGTGTGGTTACGAATGGACGCTACTATAAATTAGAGCTATCGTAACACTTTCCTTACAACACATATTAAAAATGTTACAATAACTTATAAAGTGTTACTTAAACCTTTGAAAAGTGTTACATAAACATTGAAAAGTATTACCAAAAATTTAGAAACTGTTACATTAGATCTAAAGTAACATCACATAAGGTAATACTTGCAAAAGTGTTACTTTAGGTGCTAATAATACCAAGTTGAACCTATTGCAACACTTTTATAAGTATTACCATAGTTGATGTTGCATTATATCTTACATAACACTTTTTAAATTTTAGGTAGCATTTTTCAATAATTATGTAACACTTTTCAATGTTTTAAGTAACACTTTATTAGCTATTGTAACATTTTTAATAAGTGTTGCAAGGAAAGTTTTATACTTATTAACCTTAGTTTGTAGTAGTGGGAAAATAGGAGGAGGGGGTGAGAACTGAAGAAGGAGAATGTGGGAAGAGAGATGAAGGTGGTGGAATCAAAGGAAGAGAAGGTGGAGGCGGTCCGAGTAGAAGGAAAGGGGGAGGAAGTTGCTTTGATTAGGGTTTGGGTATTAATAGTGGTAGGGTTTGGGTCTTGGGTTGAATTTTGGCTGAAATAAGGCAATAAATTTGTACTGGGCAGAATTTACAAAGTTATATAATTTAATTTTTCATTAAAATTTTATTTATAAATTCAAAATTTTGAAAATCTATGTCAATAATAAAATTTTAAAAATTATTATTATTATACTTATATGGAAATATTCTACTAGTGTTCAAGTATGGAAAGTTAAGTAAGAGTTGATCGTTCAATAGTTAAGGTCATATGTTTTTGTTAGTGTTTATATATGAAATGTCAAGTGAGGGTTAATCAATGATTCGTTAAAGTCAAACCATTTCATCAGTGTTCATATACGGAAAGTCAAGCAAGAGTTCACCGTTCAATAGTTAATGTCAAATCATTTTATTAGCGTTCATATATAGAAAGTCAAATAAATGTTGACCATTTATTAGTTGAAAACAAATCATTTTACTAATGTTTATATGTGGAAAGTCAAGTAAGATCTTACCGTTGATTAGTTATGTCCTAACCATTTTATTATTTTTTATGTATGGAATATAAAGTAAGGGTTGATCGTTAATTCCTCAAGGTCAAACATTTTCATTAGTGTTTATGTATGGAAAGTCAAATAAGGGTTAACCGTTGATTAATTAAGGCCAAACATTAGTTATTAGTGTTTATTTATGTAAAATCAAGGAAGGGTCAATCGTTGATTGGTCAAGATCAAACCATTCCATTAGTGTTTATCTATATAAAGTCAAATAAGAGTTGACAATTAATTAGTTATGGTCAAATCTTAGCTATTAGTGTTTATGTATGAAAGGTTAAGTAAGGAATGATCGTTGATTAGTTAAAGTCAAATCATTTTAATACCGTTCATATATGGAAAGTCAAGTAATGATTGACCGTTAATTACTTGATTAGATGATTAGTCAAGTAAGAATTGATCGTTGATTCTTCAAGGTCAAACTTTTTTCATTAGTGTTTATGTATGGAAAGTAAAATAACAGTTGATCGTTGATTAATTAAGATCAAACCATAGTTATTATTGTTTATTTATGTAAAATCAAGTAATGGTCAATGTCGTTGATTAGTTGAGATCAAACCTTTACTTTAGTGTTTATGTATGGAAAGTCAAATAAGAGTTAACCATTAATTAGTTAAGGTCAAGCCTTAGTTATTAGTGTTTATATATGAAATGTCAAGTAGGGGTTGACGGTTGATTAGTTAAAGTCAAACCATTATATTTATGTTTATATATAGAAAGTCAAATAAGGTTGACCATTGATTAATCATTTTATATAATTATGAATAAGTAGTTTATAAAATTTTATTCGGTGAAAAAATAAAGTTTATGTATTGATATTCGACTTTGATCATACATTACTCGAACTCTATGTTTAATTTATTTCATTTTGAAAATATAGATATAAAGTCATAGTTAAAAGTATAGTAATAAAACCTTTTAAAAATTCAAAAGAAATGGAGCAGCATAAAAAAATTATGAAATTATATTTTAATTTTGTTTAAAAATAAATTATATTATTAATATACATACATATATATATATATATTCACTTATTTTAAATCGTGCATCACACGGGTGTTATCTAGTTATTCACATACTAAAATGAAATAATAATATTAACAATAAAATACAAATGCGAATTTGCCAATATATAAGGTTACTTTTTCATTAAAAATATTGAATATTATTTTTACATTACATATATATTATTTGAAAATTTGGAAGGTTTAAAATATTACCATTTTAGAAGATGGGCCTAAGTAGGAATATGGCTCATGTTTACGAGAAGAACGTGCGACATCGATCCCAAAGACAATCGATGTCGATAAACGAGAAATGTGTGCGACGTCAGTCATTCATATTTGCGAGAGGGTCGTGCGACGTCGGTCATTCATGTCTGCGAGAGAGTCATGCGATGCTAGTCACTAAAACAACCGACGTCGGTAAGCAAGAAAGGCATGCGATATCAGTCATTCATGTCTTCTAGAGGGATGTGCGACATCGGTCACAAAAACAACTGATTTGGGTAAGCGAGAAAGACATGCGATGTCGACCATTTCAGACTTTTTTCCTTGATTTTTTTTTAAAAAAAGGTAAAAAGAATACCCTTTACCTTCTTTTTAAAATTTAAGTAAATAATACTTTTTACTTCATTTTTAAAATAAATGAGATAAAGAACGGTTTACTTCGGCTATTTAACCTAAGCCAAAAAAATGAGGTAAAAAGGGCAAAGTAATACGTCTCATCAAATCTCTCACACTTAAACCTTTACTCGTCCTTGAGTAAACAAGAACAAACAAAGACCTATGTGTAAATTAGCATGCAAAGGTTTTCCCGAAGCATCCAACATTTTATTCCTAGACTATCCTAGCCCTCAAGACATAAGAATCTCTTACACTTTCACAACCCAAAACCTAAGATAATCTAAAGAACCATCATACCAATCAAAAGTGAGGTACAAAATACAAGTATAAAACTAGGTTACTCTACCAAAGAATATACCAATAGACAAATTAAGAGAAGCATAAAATGTTCCAATTTCTCTCATTTTCTCTCGTTTTGCCTAGGAGCACTCTCGAGTTTTCATCTTAGCTTCACACTTTTTTTCTTCTTTTTGCAATGCTCACCATCACCTTTTCCCACACCATTTGACCTCTCATTTTTGCATAGATCGCCCTTTCGGGTCTTCAATCAATCCGGGCCCCCAATTTTCCCTAAGTTGCTCTCTAGGGTTTTCAACTTAGCAGAATTTTTTCAAACAAAACAAATCAAAGTAGATAATATGCACACTACAATACAATAAAATGAGACATGTTTCTCTCCCCCACACTTGAAACACACATTTTCCTCAATGTATAAAAGGACAAGATAAATAAATAAGGGAGAAAGATAAAAACAACTCACAACTAGAACCTTAAATATCCTTCTTGGTGGTCGCACTGCTCACTGCTCACTCCTCAATGACTGTTATCTCCTCCGTGTTCTCGAACTCCATCTGATATGCAACCTTGACC
Source organism: Rubia peregrina (assembly GCA_032355705.1). Taxonomy (NCBI): domain Eukaryota; kingdom Viridiplantae; phylum Streptophyta; class Magnoliopsida; order Gentianales; family Rubiaceae; genus Rubia; species Rubia peregrina. The sequence goes on from JAULKK010265005.1 coordinate 14,914, forward strand.
CATCCACTACAAATCCACAACTATGAAAGTCTCGATCAACTCCCACAAAAAGTGACAGCTAATAGTACTCCTAGATGGTGGTTTTGGTGGTGGTTTTTGGTGTTGTTTTGTGGTTTTGGGTAAGAGTTTTAGGACAAGGATGAGGGATTTTTTTTTTCAAAAAAAATCTACTAAAATAATTTAAAACTCTAGTTGCCTCCCGAGAAGCTCCAGA
>JAULKK010265112.1:0-25348 GCA_032355705.1 Rubia peregrina
CAATAATAATATAGAAGTAGGAAGAAGCAGAAGGTAGAGACCAGTGTTAGAAGTAAAACTGTTTTGTTTTATTCTTCAGTTTCTACTGCAGAAATTTCCATTAAAAGAAGAGAAGAAGAAGAATAGAAGAAAAAGAAGAAGAAGAGGATAGGTGAACCTCGAAAAGTAAAAAAAATCTCCAGATTAGATTTAATGTCAGAAGGAAAATTGCAGCATACAATAAGAATAAATTTAAAGTAGTGAATTTGTAGATTGACTCCTTCCGTTGCAAGATTATTGACCTATTTATTTTTTCACGATTTTCAATGATCATATTTAATCATCGATATTTCTAACTACATACAACAATGTTACATAAAAAATTAATATTATAAAAATAGACGTTAAGATGAATTTAACAAACCGCACATGATATTTTTATTATAGATATATATATATATATATATTGATATTTAAGTTTAAAGTTTACAATTGTTTACTTTGAAAAAATAAATAGAGCAATAATTATGAGATGGAAGGAGTATATCATATATGATACAGTCCAAAAGGATCAAAAAATGATTTGGACCTTCTATAATTTGCAGCCAGCCATATGGGTATAGTAAAGCTACAGTAGGTTGACTGTAGTGGTAAGTAAGGTGCGATCTTTTGTCAATCTTTCAAATCATGTCAGTGAATATTGACTTATACAGAGAAGTTTAACCCGACTCAGCATGTTTTTAGTGACATTTGAGATTGTAAAAAGCTGTCCAAATTCTAAGTATTGGATTTCCATGATTGAAATCAGTTTCGGGAAATCTTGGTATATGTTTGATGGTACTTTTTGTCCCTAAATATCGTTTGTTTCTCTTTGTAGGAGATGAATGAATATGTCATACTCCATCCGTCTCATAATTATTGACATATTTACTTTTTCAAAGTCAAATTTGATTAACTTGGACCCTAAATATAAACTAATATGCATACAATAAATATATCATGTGAGATATTGTTAAATTCATCTTAACATATATTTTCTAAATATTTAATTTTTATATGGAATATTTGTAAGGTGGTAGAGATATTAACGGTCGAACATGATCATTGAAGAGCGTGAAAAAGTAAATATGACAATAATCATGGGAGGGAGGGAGTATTATGCATCTTCACCATCATCAGTATAGTTAAGAACAGATCATCGGTATAAATAATGAATTTAACACTGTAGGCAATTTCCCTCTTATCTTTTACTGTAGTTCCTGAGGTATTTATTCCACGTTTCTTTTATCTTTTGCTTTAGTACAGTTATTGCTTCTTCTTTTTTAAAATTATTTCTAATTTAACTTTGTTAAATAAAAGTGGAGAGTATAAGTTAACTCCTGTGAGAGAGGATATTATCCAGTAAGAGTAATATTTTATTTCCATCACTGCTACTTAAAAAAAGCTTTATGGAAATATTTCTTGATGCTTAATTTCTATTGATGCATAACTTAAACATCCTCTATTACCTATAAATACTGTACTCAGTTGTTTAGATCAGATCAAACTGAGCAAAGAACTGGAAAAAAATAACAAGTTACTTAGCATATCTTTCTACGTAGCCTGACCTTATGTTTGTTACTCTGTAAAAAAACAAACACTACTCATCTTTGGCTAGGTGATACTGCGGAGATGATTTTTCCAAGTTTCCTATATGACATAAACCTTTGACAAACACTTCCACATGGTTAGTAAAATACTCATAGTTCTACTTTTAGTCTAGACAGAATTTGAGAGGATGCTGATACATAGTTATTTTTAAAATAAGTGTAAGCCTTTTTATAAAAATAATGGCAGTATGCAGAAGAGAAATTTGCATCAGAAGGTATAATCTTCCATCATAAATGAACTTGTAGCTATCAATTTCCCTTTCTTCATTTTTATTTTAACTCTATATATATAGTTCATGGAAGTAACATAATGCAGCTTTTTAGGTCTGACTTGTGTCATTCATTCTTCATTTTATCTATATTTATATAGGTGATAGAGAATAACAGAATCCATCTTGTCATTTACTAAAGCAAAGTAAATTTGTTTTTATATATTATATTTGTATAAGATGAATGAAATTTTAATGACTCGGAGGTGACTATTGGAATTTAGCTATTAGACCGATCTCTACTGTTAAATTTTCTCATTAGATGTTTAAAATTTTAGTTTCAGAAATTTAAAGATTGGATAGTTTATATGGATGTTTGTAAATTGAAGTCTGTAGACTGTTGTGATTTCTGAAACTAAAATTTTAAACATCTGTAGATAAATGCAAAATATGTTAACACCTGAATGATGGTTACAGTATTTCTTTTGTTCTTCCTACGAAGTGTGACATAGGTTAAGAACAGAACATCTGTATATCCTTAATTTTTCCTCCAAACTTAAATGTCAGACCTGAGAGGTTATGTGGTCCCCCTAACTTTTCTTTTCGAACTTAAATGTCAGACCTGAGAGGTTATGTGGTCCCCCTAACTTTTCTTTTCAAACTTAAATGTCAGACCTGAGAGGTTATGTTCTGAAATTGTCCAAGGAGAAGTATCATCATGTTGGTTGAGTATAGTTGAGTTCTGAACAGCTGATCCATCATAGCGCTTGAACCACTATATATTAAGTAATTTTCCCCTTCTTTAATTTCTGCAGAGTTTTTCTACTCGCTTTCACGTTTTAATTACCTTGCATCTGAAAGTTAAGATACTGAAAAATTCATCATGCATTTATTCAGATTCACACATGGATAATTGTACTTTATGAGTTTAATGAATTTATATTTTTTTATAGAAGCTCCCTGTGGATGTCCAGAGGAAATTTATGACAGGTTCTAATAAAGAAATAATGTTGCACACTCCAGTAAGTTCCAGCAATGCAGAATTATATGAGGATATGGCTGGACTCATGTATCTAGATCCAAAATATATGGTTAGCACGATCGAAACATTTACCTTAAAGGAAGAGGGTTTCTTACACTGTTTCAGTCCTAAACCCAGAGAGCTCTTTCTGAGGCCTCTCCATTGCAAGGGAGCAGAACTTCGATATGTGAGCCCATGCTTATATTATCAACATCCAAACATCCTACAACAATTGAATCATGGGAAAAAGGGAAATGGTGAGTAGTATTCAACCAATTACATTTTCTTTATTTTCTCTAATTTTCAGTTAATTATCATTCATGCTATTGTTAGTAATCTATTTATATTTTTGTCATATAGTTTCTACCAACCACATTCAGCTATGTTTCTCTTGCAACGGGTTTAAAGGCCAGCATTTTGAAGACTGTCAAATGTTGTTTTCCCGTGACAACTTATTATCTAGGTGATGGAGGATTAAAGTTTACTGTAGCTTCATGGGAACAATTTTATGAAAATCATCTCCTAGATTTAGCAGAATATGCTTTTGTTTCAGTACGAAGGCGATGCACAATTTGAAGTTTCATTCTTCTCAAAGAATGGTTATCATCATCCCTTTGATATATCCTATACTTTTGGTGAGTTTATGATAGCTATGTCTGAAAATGTTGAATTCTTTGGCAAGTTAAATAGCCATTTTTATATATTTTGGCTTCTCCTTGCAGGATCTGAAGAGGAAATATATGCAGTGGGCGACATCTTTCATAAAGGTATTGTGTAGGAGTTCATTCTCTGGGTTTTTTATGGAAATATATTTAGTAGTCCTAAAGTGATTCGATGATTCAATGATGTTGGTTTATAGCTTATTCTAAGGTTCACATTGGTGTCGAGGGATCTAACAAGTTGAGTAAGTGAATAATTGTTTTTGTATGGTATATATTTTCCTTTAATAGAGAAGCTGATGCTATAAGTGATGGTTTTATGTAGGGAAGATCATTAAGGAAGGGAATTCGACGGCTCTTCTATTTATAAATATATTATTCATAAGGCACAACAATCAATCTTTGGTAAAGGAAATGGTAAGGTTCTCTACAATATTTAGCATGTTTTTTTACTTTATGTTTTTTACTTGTTTCTCACATCTACAACTGTCTTGGAAGAGAAAGAGAAAAAGAATATTAATGACCATAGTTGCTTCACCATAATGCTGAGAAAAGAAAAAATCAATGGAAACAGATAGGTATGCCCTCTGCTAGGTCATTCATTAACTGTTTATAAATAGAACTTGTTTAAATGACCCAATTAATTTTAATTTCAGGTGTTTCCTGCAGATCTGGCACTATCTGCCTTTTTATGAATAAAAAAAGTTACTTTGAACTGCAGGGGTAAAACTTTTGATATGAACATCTATTGCTACACCGAATTTAAAAGAGGTAACTTAGAAGTACCTATGGTGCAACTCTTAGGACGTTGGGAAATAATTTTCAACAAGAGGCCGAGCTGGTTCTGTAAAAAGTTCTGTTTAGTTTCCAGAAGAACCAGCCAATCGGAAGCGATGCAGTCAGCATGACTGCCTTTCTCGCCGTCTGAAAAATAACAACAATTAGCAAGAGGAGGGTCTGAAAAATGACATCTAAGTTGACCTTGCTTATTTTGGTGGTACTGCCTCTCTAATTATCATGCAAGGGAGGGAATGGTAAGTTAAATAAGTAATTAATCTCTCACTCCTTCATAATTCAAAAAATATGTGTATAGTTCTGTGAAGAAAGGGTTATTTGTGCTATGATGAGGGTATTTAGATTCCCTAATATGACTAAACCGCACTTGTCTTTCCTTGGCATCTGCTTATGTATTATATAGCTTGTCATTTAGGCAATATTAAGGGATATGTAATATATGCAACATGTTTATGGACTATGTAAAATAAATTATGCTATTTGATTGTTTAACTTTTTATGTATGAATTGAATGTTCTGAAGGTAGAAAAGCTGAAGTGTTATTCTCTATCTTACTCATATGTACATTTTAGGGGCAATATACTACTTTGTGTTATTCTCTATTATTGATGATAAATAACCTGATGGATAGAATATAAGTTTATGATCAGGAAAGAACTGATAAATACGTGATGTTCTAGGCTTAGTGTGGAGCAGGAGAAAAATAAGGTAGTCAGGGGATTGTGAATCATTCCAGTGTAATATAACCTGAGAGCAAAAGGGTGTAATATTTTTTACAACGTATGTAAATTGTAATAAAACTGAAAGAAGAAGATGATTAAAGCTTCAGTTGTTAGAGAGAGTAGGTAAAAAATAATAGGCACTCACTGGGGAAAAAACCAACCACGAAGAAAGTGCATAACCTGATAATAAAAAGGGTTATTCCATTTACAGTTAGACTTAATGTAACTTAATGTTTCTATATGCAGTTAGACTGATTTTCTGTCTTTTTAATCCAACTCTGAAATAAATAGCATGGTTGTAGTTATTAAAGATCAGGAAGGGTCTGTAATTGGATAGATTTTGTGTTTATTTGTAATCCAACTTTGAAATAAATGGCATGGCTGCAATAATTACAGATCACCAAGGGTCTGTAATTGGATAGATTTTGTGTTTTTTTTGTAATCCAACTCTGAAATAAATGATATGGCTGCAGAAATTACAGATCAGCAAGGATGTGTAATTGGAGGAAAGATTGAAAGTGCTAAGTGTGAAATACTGGTAATTGTATAATTTGACCAGATGATTAAACAGAAGCCACTAAGAATTAATCCTTGCTGTAAAATTTGAAGGCATTCATTGGAGAAATTGTAGTAAACTGATCAACACAAACAATATTTCTATATCTTTAAAGCTTCAGTTCTTATGGAAGAGCAGGTAAAAAATAATGGCCACTCACCGGCCAAAAACACGTATAAATCACATGCTGAGTAGTTGGATGAAAGCGCGAAGTCTCTTATTCTCAGTAAATATCTCAGTCCCAGCTCCATAATGATTACCGCACTCCGATCACCTGAAAATGAAAAGGAATTCTTTAAACAAATTTAGAAAACATGATATTATCATGTATAGAAAAAAACCTTTTGGGAGCAAAAGTCTACTGTCATCATAAAAAAACCTCATGAACAACATGAGAAGTTCATATAATTGTTGTTCCTCAATCGCAACAACACTACCCTGTGAATAAGAAGGGAAAAAATCCAATAAATTAGTCGTGCAAATTATCAAACACCTTGTGGGCTATACGTGAAACTGGAAAAAAATTCAAAAACAATCAAAGATAAACAAAAACAGAAGATAAAGTTCATGAGAAGGAGAGACGAATCAATCGGAAGTCAGATTCATACGAGGTGGTGTGGTGATTATGAGTTCTTTCATCCTTTGCACATGAACTTACAAGATCCCAAACAAAAAGCACTATACTTATTTTTACAGAACATAGAGTGGTTGGTTAACATTAAAATTGGCAAACTAGTGAACATTTAATTTTATTGATTATTGCAGAGAATTCCAAACTAATTTGTTAAATTATACTTAAGATATGTTAAGACATTTAAATCCTAGAGAAGGGAAAAAGAACTAATAAAATATATGGTTCATTCTGAGGGATATGTTGCAAAAGAAAGCACCAGCTAATATGATGTTTTTACAATGAGGTTGCACAATTAAGGAAGAACTATATGTTCAATCACTGTACATATTACATGGTTCAAATCTGTACCTTGAAGTTTGCATATATAAATACATTTTACAAAATTGCATTGATGTAGAGAGAATCCATGGCAGAAATTCTGAATATGAAACTTAATGGTGGTGAAACATTATGTTTCAAATGATTATAAAAACTAGAGCAGGATAAGGACTAACAAGTTTAAAATTTGAAATCATAGAAATATATGGAGCTTTAGTGTATTCACGTTGAAAGCATGGAAATGTATTTTTCCTCTCAAATGTTTTTATAAATGAGTGAAGGATGAAGTTGTTCATAATGATCAAAATCTAATTCAGGGTAAAAAACCATACAATCCAAAATGGGCTCTGAACAAATGATATGTAAAAATAATAATCTTCAAGTTGAGGAAACGAGATTAAAAAAACTCAGATATGTAAATGTGGGAGCAGTATAGAAATAAATAAGTTTCCTCCACAGTTAGGCATCAACTGAACATATCATAATAGAGAAGATCAAATGAATTGAAAAGCAGTGGGGAAAATGAAAAAAGTTTGTCTTAATTTATAGCCAAAATGAAAAAGTTTTAGTTGCAACATTGTCTTTCAATAATTAGAAACCACAAGTATCCTAACTTAGTTCTACTGACAGAGTACCATTTTTCCAATATACAACCATTTCTTTCCACTCATTAGAAAAGCCACACCTTCTTTTAAAGTACCTATTTTATGTAAAAAAAAATTAAATTTCTCCTGACAAATTACCATTCTTAATTAAGGGAAGTGCAACATTAAATAGACTGAAAAGCAATGGGGAATTTTTTTTGTAATAAGTTCATCGATGAGCAGCAGAACATAATCTCAGTAACTCCTCCAAGGCAATAAAAATCTACAATGAAAGCATCATTAACAAGTTACACAGACAATTAGCACACTGAGAAAATGACAATAGTGTAATCATCAGGAAACCGGAATCTGGATCTCCTAAAACCCTCCTACAACTGTCTGCAATCCTATCCTCTACCCTTTTATCCAACATTGCCATGTCTATAGCAGCCAAAAGGATGAGTTTACTGTTCACTTAAAACTCTCCTAACATTTTGTTCCTCTAAGATGCACTATAAGCTCTATCGTAAATATGCAGTGCAATTATAAAAAGGCACTACTCTAAAGTAATTTGCTGATTCCATGAACAGTTTCAAACCTTTGCCAAATATAACTTGGACCAAAATGGTAATAGAACAACAGACTGCCAACATTGTTCTTATACAAAATATATTAATTTAATGGTCAATATCAGCAGTAATAATTAACTCTAGTAAACTGTTAAAACTAAAGACGATTCTCTGTATTATGCACATATATTAATTGTAGTAAACTGTTCAAAATGAAGAGGACCTTCAGTTTTACATACATATATGTAAATTTATATTTATGGAATGGGAAACCATTGTTAACAAAATTAATGTTCATAGATCAAGACTGCAGATAACACCTAATTAACCACTAAAATAGGATGGAAAGGGCATTATAAATGGCATGTAAAACCAATATAACGTTAGATTTTTTTTCCAAGACAAGCTAAAACTATACAACATCATACATTAGCAAAAATAAACAGCTACATACATTAGTAAAAATAAACAGCTATCCAGTTTTTCCAAACTCAAATATTTCATTAAAGACGACATTTTTAGTCCTTAGGTCAGCTTTATTCTCATCAAATGTAGGCGGTGCAAGTAACACTCTGACAGAGTTAGAAGTCCTGGCCCATGAGAGAGCTACGTAACGCTGACCATGTGAAAATATGGGTTGTTCTAGGTAGACACCAACAAAATCCAGTGTTTGACCTTGAGATTTGTTTATTGTCATAGCAAAACATAAGCGAACTGGAAATTGAAATCTCTTGAAAGGGACAACCATCCTACCTCCAACATCATATATTAAAGGAATTCTAGGAATAACAAACTGCTTCTCTCTGTAAGGGCCAAAAGCAATCGCAACTTTAATTGTCGCATGGCATAATTCTTGACAGACCAAACGTGTCCCATTACATAAACCCTCGCTTGGATTCAAATTTCGAATAAGCATAATAGGGAAGTTTTGGTTAAGAAATAGCTTGTGTGGTGGGAGGCGTTTTGGATTTAGGCTATTCAGCAAATATTCATAGTCAGTTTGATATTTTTTGTAAGGGTACGGTCTGTGCTAATATAAATAGTTTCAGCTCCAGGGAACATCTTAATAAGATGCTAGTTTATCCTATTGACAGAGTCATTGGTGGTTGCCAATATGCATCTACTTACCATGGACAGAGGATCAGGAAATAAATGCTGTAGGTTGGAGAAGACGCAACCTATAAGACTGGGAAATTTTTAAAGAATTAGAAAATTATGTAGAATAAAAGAAAGTAAAATTTATTTTATAGCTCACCTATTTAAAGATGCATCCTTTCCAATATAGGGAATGCCAATGTTGCTTGGCAGACAAACTTTGTCTAACTCATTTACGGGCTCTCTTCCCTCCCCGATCCCTAACAAATATACACAGAAAACTAGGTTAGCAATTGCCCGCATATTCACTTGCAAATTTAATTTCTTTAACATGGGCCAAACGCTCGAGTAAACAATAGAGGATTGGACATTTTCTTCCTTTGAAGAAAATGGAATGACAGGCAAGGTCTTCCTGAAATCACCACCAAGTACAACCACCTTACCACCAAAACAAGCTATTGAATCCATCAAATCTTGTAGCAACAAATTAAGAGCTTCTAAAGATTTTTGCCTCGCTATTGTAGCTTCATCCCATATAATTAGTTTCGCCTCACTTATTAACTTAGCCAGTCCACTTTGTTTACTAATGGAACAAACATGGGTCTCATCTACATCTAATGGTAGTTTGAAACGTGAATGTGTTGTCCTACCACCAGGTTAAATGGATGATGCTACACCGGAAGTGGCCACAACAAGAGCTATAAAACCCCGAGATCTAACAACTGTTAATAAGGCTCGGTAGAGGAATGTTTTAATGGTACCCACTGGGCCATCAATAAAAAAAATAATCTCCATTCTCTGATGAAACACTACCAATAACATATTCACAGGCTATTTTTTTTCTCGGTGTTCAACTGAGCCTCTAGCAGCAAATCTGCCTCAGCCACCCTTATGTTTCTCTCACACATATTATTTGTTTAAAAATTCATCTGGTATATCCATTGGAGTCTCCATCATTAGATCAAAATCTGTCAAGTCTTTCCCCATGTCAGCTAAATATTCACTGACAATTTGTAGAACTCTCAGCTCAATTATTTTGTCATCGTGTTCATGCAATCTTGCAGTATACTTGAAATCAGCACAAAGTTCATTTTTAGTCTTTTAAGTTCATTTTGAGAGAAAAAAACAAGAAGTATATCAAATAACGATCTTAAGGATGCCGACATTTGAAACCCACATGCTTCATAAATGACTTCTTCAATGTAATTATCAGAGCTAAGCAAGCCTAGGGTGATTGCAGCTTCTGTTTAAGAACTATGTTTGTTCCCATCAACAATATACATGTCCTCAAAAGAGGTGGGAGCCCCTACATGACAAACTAGCAAACACATATAATATCTCTCTGCTTCCTTATAAGCCACGATCTTGATCTAACACACCAGACATAAATTCTGGGAATTCCTTGTAAAGCAACCTTAGCTTCTTTGCTGCTCTATCATATTTATTGGTATTAATTTTTTTGCCAATGTTGTCCTCACTAAGAAACAATTTTCCAATGATTCCAAGCTAGCATTATTATCAAAGGTGAGAAGTTGGTGCCCATCAAGATGAACTTGAAGTGTGTAGACTGACGGGTTCATGTAGTTCAGTTTAAAACCATAATTATGCCACGCTGCTTCTGAAGGGCCTATCCGTCTAGCTTCTTGGAATTGTTTAATCTCATCTACATTCTGCTTCTGATGAACTATGAGGCGTATGCTTGAGCATATATCTACGTTAAAATAACAATCGTAAGTTGACGACAAATATTTATTGTAACCAACTACCCATTGGTTTTTTAACTCCAGGTTTCTAATCTGAATGATATGATCTTCATTTCTACGGCGGTACAAAGGGTAGCCATCTTCAGCATGACAAGTAGAATTTCTATATTCCTTCGGATAACCATACTCGCACCTTCCATTTTGCATGCACGGGCTTTTAGGATTATAAACACAGCAAGGACCATGAATAATGTGTTTAGAGACTACTTCATACAAATGTGGCTCAAGCTCAGGATCTGGTAGTTCAGCAGACACTATTCGATCAAATGCTTCAGGGCCTAGAGACTTTAATCCAGATTTTAGAATAATCAACATATGGCAATGTGGCAAGCCTCGTTTTTTTATACTCTATAACATAAATAATTGATTCTACTGTCCCAAAAAGCCTCTTCTTAATCAGGTCAATTTTCAACAGTTCAACTTTGGCTCTAAATACGCGGGCTAGCAAATCAGGCCGATCATTTGCTATCTCACCATATAGCAAGTTGGATTGTATTTCAACCCAATTGGGGTTACATGTCATTGTCAAAAAATATATCTAGTTTCCCTAATTTCTGAACTATAGCTATAGCATCGAGGTACCGACGTTTTATATCCGGAGGCCCACCAATAAATAAAGCAAGCAAAATAACATGACGGCCCAACGCAGAACCCATATCCAAACCATCCCTCAAACCATCAACACTACCTCGCAACATTTCAGTTCGAGTATTTGATTGCTTTTGTCTCAGGAATTCTTGCCTGCTGGTCTCAATCTTTATGTACATATCAACTACATACTGTTGAAATAATCTACCCGTATGTAACAAGATAGATAGGTCTTTCTCTTGCATATGAAGTTTATAACAGTAATATTCCTGGGCAGTGACAGTGTCTTTATTCTTCTTTTCATTGTGTGCCACTACGAAAAATAAACAAATAATTAAAAAGCTATTACCAGGAAATAAAATCAAAATAAACAAGAAGTTGCATTCATCATGTGCTATATAAAGGTAAAAAAGTTGATTCAAACATGTCTCTTCAGCTGAGATTAATGCCTCAGGAGACTGAAAGTCAAATGTACTGGTCAGATTATCCTCCCGTACCTTATTTCTCCCCCCTGAACCTCTTAATATTTATGTTCCAACCACTCCGACCTCTTTGAATAAAATAGGGTACTGTAATGGATCATAGCATCCGTATTAATGCTTAATGACATATCCCTTATTCAGAGAACAAAGACTTGTATGGGTATATTACAGGTTGTCTGTGGATCTGGAAGCTCAACATAAACAACTGCCACTTGAGATGCTAATGGAAGATTATATACATGCTGATCAAGGTTTGGGTTACCATTCAGGATAAAATCTGCTTATGTCAAGCAAGGAATTTTTCTTAAGGATTTAAAAACATGGCAGTACAAGTTTGAAGCTAATTCTTTCATTAACAACTTAATTATTTCTGCTTTAAAGGCAACATATGATGCACAACGTACTTCTAGCTCCTGATCGGTGTCAAAAAAATAGAGATGAACTAGGACTATACTCAGTGGTGCATTTAAAGGCTGTCGAAAATGATATATTTGGCCATAAAAATTTAAAAGTGTTGACACCACTAACATTGGCCGTGAGAGAAGTATCATAGTGCGCACCAAAGGTCTTGAAGGCAAAGTTATTATTATACATTCCAATATACCTCCTAAAATACACCAAATTTTTATCTTTCCCAACCAGTAATTCACGAATACAGGCAGTCATAGGTATGGATACTAAAGATACTTTGCCAGAAGCGCAGCAAAAGTTTTGAGGTTCAACATAGAATCGTTTAGCATCACAGTGTTGACAAGGGACCTCGGGGAGCATTCTGGCCGACTCACTAATAGCAAAGTAGTTAATTTTTCCCTCGAGAGGATGACACCCTATTTCCTAATAAAATAGGCAATAATAAATGAAGGATGACAAGAAAAATCAAGTGGAAAACCACATATTAATTTTCCACTTCCTAATAAAACAGGATACAAGACATGCATGAGCAGAAGAAAAAAATCAAGCGCATCACCACACATAAATTGACGGCGTGGCTAAAAAATATTTAACCAGTGGTAAGAAAACTGTAAAATCTAGCACATGACAATCAACTAAGATAAAATAACTACCGATGATCATGCTTATACGACCATCAAATACAATTTCTCTTCTACACGCAAAATAACTAATATGAACAGATGTATGGGGGAGAACCCCCCCCCTCCCCCAAATTTATAGCACATAGTTTCAGGAAAATGAAGATGAAAAAATTGAGAATCCATTTATTATATATAAACCAGATCCAAGGCCATAACTATTTGAATTAACAACACTCTTCAAAACACAAAGCTCCAGAAATATGAACCAAAGCATTAACAACAAGGTTCAAGACGCAGCAGTGAAAACAACGCATTAGGCTTGACGAATTCTACCACATAATGTCGAGAGTCGAACGTGGCAAATATTTAATCCCATCCAAATTTTAAAAAAAATAATAAAAAAGACCATTAGATTAACCCAATCTTTCCTAAAACCAAAATTACAGCCACCCGGTTCATCTATAATTTTTCCCCTGGAGACATAGTGTAGCAAAACAGTTACTCCTAAAAGTTAAATTACCAATAGTCAAAACAACTATGGAAGAAAAGAATAATCATATGCATAGGAGTGGGAAAAACCTGCAGCAGAAGATTTAGGAAATGATTGCATAGAATAACCACATTACGAATCATGAGAAACAAGCTGACCGAGAAGATCACCATGAATAGAGGATGGATCCAGAGTCTTGGTCATGACCGGAATTGAAAAAACTAACAGACTGGATCTCTGAAACAACAAAATGGGCATAATAAGAACTTTCTGAAAATTCAGTAAATGGGCAACAGTAAGTAACATTTAACTTTTCCAAATTAAGAATTAATGAAGACTCTAAACATAAAATAACACATAAGGAAAAGAATACAAAGTCAGAGAGAAAATAATATTATAAAAATACATAACAAATCGAACTTATTATCTTTACTGATACTGCTAGTAATAAGTCATTGTATGTGTTCAGCTACTGAGTTTGTTAATGATGTGGGAAGTGAAAAGAACAAAGTACCGAGCTTAAAAATTTAGAACATGGGAAGAATGAGTTTAGTTTCATTTACCTAACCATATAACAAACAGAAAAGATCTCCATATTCCAAATAAATAATGAGCAGAAGGATGTTGGTGATATGGGAACACAAATAGCAATAAATGATGGACTAAACCATAATTATTCTTCCTCTGTCAGCTTTCTTACATTAGGTTTTCATTATAGGTTGCACTATTATATTCAATTACATCATGGAATATTGACCTCAATTGAAACTAATAATCTTTTGGCTATTTTTTTTAAAGTAAAGCAAACAACAGATAAATTTACACCTTCACAAATTCTGACGCATAATGAGCATGGCAAAATCTTATCTCAGCTTAAGATGGGAAAACATTAATGAAATTGACCATTGGATTAACCTTATTTTTCCTCTGATAAAAAATACAACCAGCTTCATCTACACATGCATACTTTTCTATTTGAAGACAAATGAATTAAGAACAGTTCCTTCTAACATCAAAATGACAAAAACCCAAAATAACTATAAAGAAAATATAAAAAAATATTCAGGGAAGTAGGAGAAACCTACAGCACAAGGTTGAGGCAATGATGCTTGAGGAAAAACACATTGATGCTCATCAGACTCATGCTGAGCAAGTAGATCATCATGAATAGAGGATGACTCCATAGTGTCCATCATGGTCGGCTTTAAAAAGCTTACAGACTTCATCTCTGGAATGGCTAAATCACCATCGTACACACTCCCTAAAAATTCAAGAAAAGGGCAACAGTCAAGAACAATCTGATTTTTAAAATGATAATTAATAAAGGCTTTGAAAATGAAACAACATTTAGGGAGAAGAATAGAAAATGAGGGATCAAACAATATTTAAAAAATGCATAACAAACCTAACCAATTATTTTGCTTGCCATTAAATATTCAATATATGTGTTCAGCTACTTAGGCTTTTAGTGATGTAGGAAGTGAAAACAATCAAATATTGAGGTTAAAAAGCTAAAATGTGGAAATACTGAGTTTACTTTTATTCCGTTATCCATACGATGAACGCAAAAGCTCTCTATATTCCGAATACATAATCAGCAGAAGGGTGTTGGTGATATAGGAACAGAGATAGCAATAAATAATCAACTTAAACATAGTTATTCTTCCTCTGTCACTTTTCTTGTAACCATATTTAAATGTTGTCTGCACTGTTATATTGACTTACATCATAGAATATTGAGCTAAGTTCTATGAGTATAAAAAATATTCACAGGAAACATCCCGGATCCTTGGACCATGCAAAGATAAAGCTTAGTTTCACTTGACATCAGTTCCAGCAAAGTTACCGTATTCAATTAAATTCATAGGGTCATACACAACTCACTCAATTCCCATAATTTTACTAAAACCTATTCATCTATTTAATGCACTGGTGATGAAAGACAAGGCTCATGACAATTGCCACTTAGGAGATTTCCTAGGCCGAGACTAAAAATGCAAAATTGGGCTACCTCTTGTAGTGGTATAAATGTTCATCCTCATCTCCAATCTGTTCTCCAGGTTTTTTACTTCTGAGAAAAGCAGATAATGTTTCAAAGTTTAAGGTCTACTAATTAGGGTTTGAGTGGAGTCAAACTTCAAAGCATAAAAGACTACTTCAGATAATGGCAGCAAGAACTGTTGCTAATTAGCTTCCAGCAAATTGACAAATTTACGTTGAACCTTAAAAATAATGTAATGTAAGCTAGATGAATAAACATTCAAAACTGTTTAGCCTTCCAAACAAATTTTTAACTTGCAATAGCACAGGATCTGAAATCCAAACGAGATGATGGGACATAATTTTTTAAAATTATTTTTGTTAGGCAGATGGAACTTGAAAGGTTTATCCTAAGAAATGTGATTAAAACCTTTACACTGACAATCTTAATCTCATTCTAACTTTCTGGCACTGTTCACTATTTCTACTCGTGCTATTTATATGTTTTAATGACTTCATCTTATTTTCCATCACGCTTTAAGAGATTATAATCCAATCTAAAACAATTACAAAAATTCCAATCCACAACTAAAATGTAAACTCCTAAAAATGAGCATATGGAATTTCCATCTACTCACATTTAACAGTTAATCCTAAGGACTAACAATTTAAGAGCCAACACCATTTTCCAGCACAAGGGTATGACACAAAGCTACAGCCTTGAGCAATATGTAATGCAAATATTATCAGAAAGTGACTGACAAATTAGACATCAATACATAATACATAACTGTTTCAGCACATAAGGCATAAGATACCATGTTGATCGTGACAATTTGGCTCTGGAAATAATAGTGCAACAGAGAGTGAGGCAATAAAATTTGTTTTTATTCATAAAAGGAAATACTCACTCAATTTAAATGACTGGAAAAAAAGCAGAATTTCTTTATGCATAATCATAAAAGCAAAAGCCATTTATATAAGTGAAATAACTCAGGTAGGTAAAATAAAATATAATCATCTTTCATTTTACTTCTATAAGTTAATATACACGTTTATTTTTTAGAGCACAACTGCCATTAATGTTAAGATTGCCTCCTAATTCAAAGTTCTTTATATCCCATACACCTGCTTCTCAGTAGCCCCAATTGAGTAACTTGGTCTCTCAAGTCAATATGAGTTACAATTTTTCCGGGTGTTCTTGCTTGCGCACACGATGACGATTTGTTTTTCTAAAGTGACTTATGCATTGCATTGATAAACAACAGTAAGGGCAGGTTGATGTGTACATCATAATTAATATAAAATTAGTTAAAACATAAACAACATATTCAATGTCACCAAAATACATAATAATTAATCAGACTTAATGCAAACGAATAATTGCATAGAGACCACACCAATGACCAACGATCATAATAATACCAAAAAGAGCAAATTTCAAACCAAGACATCAGTTTAATCAATTAATCAATTGCAAAATATAAATCATCATAATAGGAAAGCCACGTTCACACGTTCAATGGAGATATTTTAAGTCCAGAAATGTTATAGATTGCATTTTAAAACTCTCATGTAGTGAGAAGCAATGGGTCCAAAGATGCTGATTTCAGAAGAACATACTGCATTCGAATAAGAATCGATTACATTTACTATAATTAAACCTCTTTCTCTGCCTCTTCACAAAAAGTCTAAACAAGCATCCAACTTCGTGGCTCATGTTAGCAACAATCTATTACTTTATTGGAAAATTTTAACACATCAGAGAATGGCAAATGAGAAAGGTGAAATAATGTATAAAAATTTGAATTGAAGAAAATTCAAAACTTAGGTTCCTCAAATAACCGGATGAAATTAACATAACAACCTACATTGTAGACATAATCTTTCAATAAATTAGGCAGCTCATCATAGGAACCCCAGTTACAGCAAGAATGGTAAAATTGCTGAACCATTAAGAGTTTAGGTAAAAAGAACAAAAGCTAATCTCTGCGATGGTTTCAACATTAAATCTTAATATATGATTCTAACAACAATTCTCGTTTACATAGGATTGTATGCAGAGAGTCCTGACTGGTGATGATGATTAATTTTTTTACATTCTTGCTACTCTGTTGCTTATATCAAAGGCAGAAACTCACTTTCTAAACTGTCTATTCAGATATTGAAACATACAAGCTTCAAGACTTGTTATTATATTCATTATTTTTTTGTTTTACAAACCCAGGCACCTGGCAAAAATTTCCAATATTCACTTCACTGCTAATACAATTCTCTTTCACTGCTTACAATTGACTTAGACAAATTGCTTGGCACATCTAAAATTATATAATTCAACTATCAAGTCACAAAAGATATTAGTAGTTACATAATCTCAAAAGCTCATTGGCTAAAATATTATCAAAATACTTCATTGTAAGGAAAACATTCAATTAACATTAATCAATTTTTTGGGGAAAATCTTGAATTCTGCATTCTGCCTTATAATGTTCTAACAGACAAAATTTCTTCATTGGCAGTGTTAATTCAGTAGAGACTCAAGCATTACTAAGTATGAACTCCCTGAGACATGCTTACATGCATTTGTTAATGGAGAACCTGTAGGTAAGATCCTTCATCTTGATACATTGTCTAACTAACAATTTCAACCAACAATTTAATAGGGCAGTGACCAACATCCAGAGTAATACCGAAAGATAAAATTTGAAGCCAAGACATCAGCTCAATCAATCAATCCGTTGCAAAGAAGTTCAAGACTTGTTATTATATGCAAATTTGTTTTTAGCAATTCAGACACATGAGAAAAAATTCTAGTATTAACTTCATTGCTAATACAATTCTCTTCCGCTGCTCACAGTTGACCACAGGCTACAAGGCTACTATACAATGATGCTTAAAGTGACTATTTAAACACTGGTCTTCAAACTGGAAAATGATACAATTCGTAGGGAAAAACATGGCAATATCATCTGTCATACCAAAATCACTTGTACATAAAAACTCTAAGGGCAGAGTGATAGGTACAACATAATTAATATAAAATTAGTTAAAACATAAAAAACATATTCACTGTCACAAAAATACATAATCAAAATTAATGCAAACGAAAAATTGCATAGAGATACCAACGATGCAGAGAGAAAATCCATATGCAAGCTCAAATTTGTACATTAAAAGCAATCAACATATCAATATTCCATTTACTGCAGGCTCTTTGGCGGAACAAAAGATCCATCTATTGCAGGAATGGTATTGGACAGTCTGATGGATTTTTTTAATTTCATGATGGAAGTCGTTTACACCGACAAAATCGACACCCTAAGTTAAGTGTAAATGCTCCCCGTCTAGCCTCATACAAATAGAAACACTTCCCATATACTTTATATAATTTGGCCTAATCTATATTATGTTCATTTGCATAAATATATGCCTCCAGACGAAGACAGCTCCTAAGTACATGAAGGATGAACTTCAAAAAGAGAGAGTAGACCTTGACATAGTGACCCTCAATTCCGGACCGCCTAATAATCTGCAACTCATCTACAGTGTGAAGTTCTTGCTTCTTTAAAAGGTTTTCCTTGTTTGTTACATCGAGTTTGCTGAGTCTTGTTACTAAAATTGATCACAACATGGTCTCCCACAAATGAGCCTGAAATGCTGTTGTCAGCCAAGCAGGTGGATTTAAGTTTGATGATCTCAAATTCCTTCTAAATACAAACAGTTCTCTTAAAAACTCCTTCATTTCGAGGTTATATGTACATTATCATGCTTTCGTGAATGGTCTCCCTACAATTTTTTTAGATGAATGAATTATGGACATGAGCGAAGATATGGCCTGACACATTGTCATGCAGGAAATGTTTTTAGGTGGAAAGGCAGGATGATGTAGATATCAATAGTTCATCATGGAATTAGTAAAAATGTAAAATCATAATGAATTCCACCCAAATACCTAGTATACAATCAAAACATATGCAAAAAATAGTTGCTAACAAACACTGACAATGCAAACAAGAAATATATATGCAACATATACTCACTATATTAAAGCCAATGAGCATATCACTAATCCAGTGATTGCAACCATCTTTGCTGAGGGGAAAACCCCAAATGTAGAGCTAAAACTAAACAGCCCCCAAAAAAGATAAATTTAGCTCCATGATGGAAGACAAGAACACAACAAAAATTAACAGCCTAAGTTTACTATTTATTACCTCTGCCAAGCGACATTCAAATAGCAACACTTACCATATACTTCATACAAACTGCCCTAGTTGCATTCTGCTGATTTGTATAAATGTATACTTGAAGATCAAGGTAGCTCTCAACTGCATGCGGCATCTAGTGCCGCATGTGGCATCTAATGGTGCTCAACTTTTTAATGTGTGGCATCTAATGTTACTTAACATCCTCTACTTGATGTGTTTTTTTCATAAAATCGTAGAGTATGAAGACCAGATTAAATTTTATTAGTATGAAGGAAGGCATGAAAACCTCATTTCCATTGCTTCAAAGTATTTACAAGAATCGACTGCATATCTAAACTATACGTAGCATACCTAGAAATTTTTTTGTTCCAGTTTTTCTAAAGGGTTGTAAAATTTACCAAAGATAAGTAGAGAAGGTCGCCTGCAGAGGTCTGTAAAGCTACTAATGTATCAAATGCAGGAATGATAGTAAACAACCTTTAAAAATTTAAAATTTGACTCCGTGATGGAAGTTGGTGAGATCGGAAAATCCAACACCCCAAGTTGACTATTTGTTATCTCTCTCTTTTTCCATTAAAAAAATAGCACTTCCCATATTCTTTATATAAACTGTCCTAATGACATTCCACTGATTTGTATAAATGTAGGCCTCAACAACATAGATGTTAAGTACACACGACATCTAATCCAAAATAAAACAAACCATGACATAATGAGGCTCAATGGGTCAGAGGTTAAAAATTTGCAACTCTTCTACATCTGTAACTTGCCAGTTCTTAGAGGCATCTTCATTGTGTGGTCCACCAAATTCCTTAATTTTTTAAAACTAAAAATTAGCTTAAGTAGGTCCCTGAAAAATGAATTTAGACTATTACTCCCAGCCAAGTAAGTGGTCGTGAGGAAGCAAAGCTGAAATTCATTTGAAATGCTTCCAGATCTATTTTTTCCTACAATTCAATGTTCACTTTCCCCTACAACATTCTTTGGCCGGATAAACTACCAGCCATTAATAAAAATACAAACAAGCAATATTAGGACTTCACAGAGCTGAAATGCCTAGGTAGGGTTGTTAATGGAAAATTTGTTTGTTTTTCCCCCTCCACAACAATGTTCAGCCGGATAAACTACGAGACATTAATAATAGAACAATCAAGCAATATTAAAACTTGATAGAGTTTAAAATCAGTGTCTAGGTAGGTTTATTAATGTCAAATTTGCTTTTGCATATATTAGTAACTAACTGGGAAAAGAACCATAACCCAACTCAACGCCGGTTGATTTATTCATGCTTCCTTAACCAAACACAGATTCAGAGAGGAGGAAACCACACAATAAAAAAACACATTCAGAGAAGAGCTAAAAATCATTCAAATTCCGTTAGTCATAGACAAAAACAACAAAAAGAAAAAACTAAACCTGAAACTAACCAATAGATAAGCTATACACAGCAACTAGGGAAACAAAAAAACTTGAAACTAACCAATAGATAAGCTGGTAAGGGTATCTTCCAACCCATTATTGTTCAGTGGGACATCCGTGGAATTGCCTCTTTGAAGTGCAACCTTTCTTTTGTTGGCATAAGCAAGCCTCCATTTAGTGAGCATCCTCG
Source organism: Rubia peregrina (assembly GCA_032355705.1). Taxonomy (NCBI): domain Eukaryota; kingdom Viridiplantae; phylum Streptophyta; class Magnoliopsida; order Gentianales; family Rubiaceae; genus Rubia; species Rubia peregrina. Next base: position 20,945 of record JAULKK010265112.1, read on the forward strand.
CCTTTTCCTCGGTGGGAATTTTAGCATAAGACTTCCTCCTTTTAGTGCCTCGATCCATTTAATGTGAAAACATCAGGTGGACGAGACCAATGAGAATCAACACCATTCAAACTGGGAGAAACAGAAGCTCAAGACACAAAGTTAACTCAAATGCTCACCTTGATGGAAAGGGAAAACCAGATTCCCTGATCAAATTGGCCAAAACAATATTTGAATTTCACCGAAAAACATGAGAAGCATCAGAAGAAGAGAAGAGGTGGGGTAGGAAGAAAATTACCTGAATTAAGATATATAAGAGGAAGAGCGACTGAATGATTGAAGTTGTCAAATTCTGTCAGATATGGCAGAGGCTGCCAAATTCCTTAGTTTTAGGAGACACAACGACTTGTTTGGAGCCTGACAGATCCCATGTGGCAAAGCAATAACAACTACAAAAGCCCTAATACAATAAGACATCTGTGGAGAATTCAGTATTTGCAAAACAGGGCTAGAAAAATAAAACAGAATTCAGCAAGTTAATTTCAGTTACAATTGAGCCCTTCGTCAACCAACTTTTAAAAGTCTCCTTTTATAGGTTACATATGGAAAATATTATTTTTCATCCTCACAGCCGCAGTAATTCTCCTTGTGCCAAAAATGCTATTAAGATTACCACTTGATAGCAATTAAGGTCTTCCTAGGTACTTATTAGTGTGTTTCAGGTCAAAAGATCAACTTTACTAAGAGTGAGTATCACTTACCTAAAAAGGCCTTTTAACTATACTATAGACAGGTTAGAACCAACCTAGTATGAAAAGAATAGTTGAATCCTTCAAATATTTAGGAGTACTGATGTGTCAATTTATATACTATTTTTAGCACATTTGATGTCTACTTTTGTAATCGATTAGGGTTTTATTTGGAAGTGAATCAGAATTTTATCAATTAGAGGGTTAGGATTGTATCACATGTTTTTATGTCCTAATTTTTTGGTTTATGAAGTGTTTGAAGATTATTTTTGAAGACCTCCCATGTCCGGTGCAAAAAATTTGAGATTGAAGAAGCGACAAGATCTCGGTAAGAAAGCCACTTTTTATTCAAAGTGGTAGAAGTTGGGCAGATTAGTTCCACGGACTGTGAAATAGCCCACAGTCCATGGCCACGATCTGTGAAATAAGCCAAGGTCCTTGGTAATTGGGCCACCAGCCCATTTATTAGCTTTTATCCTTCATTTTCTAGAACTACTTATCACTTATCGTCTCTTTTTCTCTCTTGGGAAAATCTTCTCTAATCAAAACCCTACTTCTTCATTTCTTATTCATCTTTTCCATCTTTATTTTGGATGATTATGCTTGTGATTTGTAGTATGACTATAGCAGCTAAACTTAGTCTTGGGAGCAATTTGTTGAGGATTCTAAACCCATGTCTTGACTATTGTGCATTTATGAAGCTTTAAATGTAGTTATTGTTGCTTATGAAAACTGATCAAGCTGTGCCACTGAGTCTTTGGCCGGAATCTGCAAGACGAAACCCTCAGAATATTCTGAGGGAAAAACTCTCTGAAGCTTAAATCAGCCGCTAGCATGAATACTGTATAAAAATAGTGAATAAATTGTAATGATAGACATATCTTTCTATATATACACTTGAAACCCTAGATCAGAATACTCTTTAACCCAATTGGTCAGGCATTATTTTGACTCGTGGCCCACTACTAATGGGCCACTTGAGAATATGTATCATCAAGAGCCCCCCAAAAACCAAAGGTCCCTTTTGAGGTTCAAGTGGCTCTCGATATAGGTCGATAGATTAGGAGCCTTCCAAGGAGACTCGTTCGAGGGGCTTGAGATTTTAGTTCTCGATGTGGCATTTGGTTTTCTTAAATGAGTGTCATTGACTCAGAATTTAATTAGGTGCATTTGAAAGAAAAAAGAGTGGAAATACGGCTGCATAACACATGATAAATCCCATTAAGAGAAAGAGAGAAAAAATATTCTCCATGTCCATCGATACAGAACACCGTATCTAAGGGGGAAGCCCAATCATAAAAAAACTGAATCAATGGTTAATAAGGACCCCACATGTGGGCATTAGCGAAATCCATACTTCCGACGAACTTCCCCATGAAACCTAAAAATTTAGCGAGTCTCTTGTGAAGGAAACTCATAACAGGGGAAATCCTCCTACCTAGTGTGGTGGAATGAGTGAGGCTCACTGAGAGCCCCTTTGAGGCTAGGGTGGCCTTCTGAATTTGTGGAATGTCATTAAGATGAAGGCCCTCGAGAGTGTAGGGGAGAACCCCCTGTCAAAGTCCAAATGAAAACGAAAATCACAGCCAAAGGGGTTTCCTGTGAGTAAGGTTACCCCTACCCTAGAGGGAGACGAGTCCAAAAATGCACTGGAGGTGGAAGAGTCCTTCTTAATGTCGAAAAGTTACCTGATTTTATGGCCGCACTCCCTTCTCGACAACGCATCCCTGAGATTGTTTGTCTACTTCACCTCGTGGGATCTCCCCAAACCTAGAAAAGGAATTCAGATGGTTAGAACTATCGTAAATCTCCTCGGAAGAGGCAAAGTGTTAGAATAAATTAGTTAGATGAATATATTTTATCTTACCTAGACTAGAGTTATATTAGGACAGTCTACCTTATGCTTTTATACTCTCCATTTATGCTCTTCATTGTTATTGATTATGATTACGGGAAATCACTCCTTCATGGTATCAGAGCAAGTTCTGATCCTAAACCCTAAATTTTTATTATTTTTCAGCCGCCTTCCCCTCTCTCCTAGTTCCGCCGAATGGCCGGTGAAATTCCAGCAAAATTCCAGCCACCTTTTGGTGTTTCCGGCAGCTTTGATTAATCTCTGGTGTTTGATTTCTCTCTGCCATTGATAACAAAGTTCTTTCAGGCAGCATTCTATCTTTGGTGTTCTCTCTTCAGCAGCATTCTATTTCTAGTGTTCTCTCTCCAGCATTTGATTTGTCTCTGAGAGGCGGAGTTTTTCTCTCAGGCGGCATTTCTCTCCGATAGCGTTCTCTTTGAATTGCTCTTCATCGGTAGTGGTGTATCTCTAAGAAATTCATCGCATCTTCGTTTGGTACATCTTCGTCCGATGCATCTCCATCCGGCAATCTTTCAAGTGTAGATCCACAACGTCATCTTCAATTCAGTTATCTTGCTTTAGCAGTCTTCAGCGGTGACTCAAACACCTAGGATGTTCTTCACCGATCTGCGACTCGAACGTAGTGGCCCAATTTCAGACCCAGTGGTGTGTGAAACCACACGTGTACAGCTCCTGATGCGTCAGACCATGCACACGTGTGTCTCACGCGCATCACCTTATTCCTTGCGCCCGGGCACTCGCCTAACATTTCTTTCAGCTAATTATTTTGTTGATTTATTAGTTTCCATCTCTAATATGGCTCTCTATTGCTCTCAAAGGTTTACTATTTTGAGTTATACTGTCATTTCCCATCATCAACGACACAATGACACCAAATGGATTGTAGACTCTGGTGCCAAAAAACACATGGCATTATCCCCCACTGATGTTGATCATGTGACACCTTATGATGGTTCTTACAGCGTATATATTGGTAATGGTTCTCAAACCCCCTATTACTCACGTTGGTAATTCTCAGATTTCTAAATCCGTGTCTCTTTATGATGTGCTCATTGTGTCTGAAATCACTTAAAAATTACTTTCTATTAGCAAATTAACTCAGGATTTAAATGTTGTTGTCTGCTTTGATGATCCGTCATTTACTATTCGACATAAAATTACTAGTGAAACCTTTGGTCACAGTCACAGTGAAAATGGGCTTTTATGTTTTAGACTATGGTGCATCTGCTTTGTTATCTACTATGGAATCAAATAAGCAGCGTGCATCGTTTTAAATCTGGTATGCTAGACTTGGTCATGTACCGCATTCCATTATTTCTGGGTTGCGAGCTTCTGGATCTTTATATGTCTCATCAATTTTCCGAAACCTACCCTTTATAATGCATGTGAAAAGCTTCTTTTTATACAAATGATAAACATGCTACTAGGGTACTTGATCAAGTTCACTGTGACTTATGGGAGCCATTTCCTATTTTACATGCTGATGATTTCTCCTACTATGCTATTTTCCTCGATGATCATTCCCGACTCTCGTGGTTTTATCCAATCCAAAAATCTAGTTTTTGGGTTGTTTATCGCCATTTTGAGGCCTTTGTGAATAACCAGTTCTCTTCTACCATTAAGGTGTTTTAGAGTGATGGGGTGACTGAGTTCGTAAATGGTTGCCTACGCTCTAACTTTCAGACAAAGGGCATTCACCATCAGATTTCTTGCTCATATACTCATTGATGATACCTGGGCCACGACACTTCGAGGCCCACGAGCTTCGAGCTTAGGGTATCGTCTAAAGTCCAACTCAAG
>JAULKK010265113.1:0-15127 GCA_032355705.1 Rubia peregrina
TCTTTTATGATCATGTTCATGATGAAAGATTCAAGAATGAATATTCACAAGGAAATAAGGGTTTAGAAGTGAAGGCCATTACAATTTGGTAGAAGAAAAGTCCAGATTTGAAGAAGGAAGGGCGGCCGACCGAGGAGAAGACTGGCCGACCGACCGGCCGGGTGAAGAAAACTGGGCGTGTGGCCCGGGTGATCAACCGCATGCCCGCACGCCCCAAACTCTGAAGAACACCAGCCCCATAACTGAAACCGCGTGCCCGCGCACTGCAGCCAGCTTGCGCCCCACACGCTTGACTCCTTTTTTTACTAGTCTTCTCACCACAACTTGTATTATAAATACCCCTTTTTTACTAGTCTTCTCACCACAACTTGTACTATAAATACCCCTTATCATCTTCCAAAAACCCTAATTCTTCATTTCTCTTCTTCTTTTCTCTCTTCTTTTATGTATGAATTTGTCCATGAATGTTAGTATGATTTATGTTAGCTAAACTTAACCTTGGGAGCAATTGATTAAGGCTTCCAAGCCCATGTCTTGAGATCTATATATAAGCTATTTAATGCTTTGCTATTGTAAATTTATTGTCTTGAATTGGGTTGTTGAATCCATTAATGATATTAGAAGTTTGAGTATATGAATTACTTGTATGATTACGTGTCAGGGTTGGGAGAAATTAGCTAATTCTCCCTACTTTTGATATGAAATCCAAGAGCATGATTTAGAGCTTCCAATGTTGTTGGTGATTTGATGAGTGCTGGGTGAATGTGATAATGTCAAATTCTTTGTCATGTTTATTGTTGTAGCAAATGAGGGAAGTTAACGAGCGTTGAACGTTCTTGACTAATCTTGTGTAAATGCATGAATTGGTTCAATGCTTAGACACAGTGTAGTGTTTATAATTGTTATAAAGCTTGTTGATTCTTCATACTTAATGCCATTAATGGGATATTTTTAGACGTTGATCGACTAAAGGAGTCATTAGTGAGGTTTAGCAAGAGGTGTTGATTTCACTCTTGTAAACTACCATAAAAAAAGATAGAAGATTTATCTTCACAACAAGTATTTAAAGTAATGAATAGGTTTTGGATTCAAGGATAGATAAGAGGTACGGAAGTAGATATCAATTGCCCCAAGGTTTTGTCATTTGTAGTTTTTATCCTTTTTATTAGTCTGTTGTATGATTAGTATAGTTACTTAACCTTGCTAGTTATCTTATCCTTACTTTCATAACTTAGGAAAACCAACCAAAAACCCCCATCTTTATATGTATATATCTATATCTAGGCTTATATCCACCCTTAAATTGTGGATGACCTCGATTTTCCACTATCTACTTAATTGTATTTAGTAAGCATTTAGGGCTTACAAATTGTATCTTTGAGAGATACAGTGACGACTTCCCAGAAATTGTGGGGGTTTTCAAATGGGCAATCAATGGCCCTTTGAAAAGCCTCTGGACGCACTTTTCTGCATGTAGCATGTTTTTTGAACTCAAAAACCCTTGATGGGCTATTCCTGAGTTCAAAAAATGTATTCCCTTCCATTTAGTAGCCCAGACCCATTTCGGAGTCCAAAAAATGAGTTAATATAACAATAAAAAGATAGATTAAAAAACCAAAATTCATCAATTCAAATTCCACCATCTCCCAAACCCTCCATTCTCTCAATTCCTCCTTAACCAAACCTCAAAACTATCAACAATGAGTCATAGGACTAAGGGAGCTAAGTTGAAGGTGATAGAAGCCATCTCCCTGTCACGGAGATTAGGAAATCTATAAAATTCTTCAATAATGGGGCTTAGGAAAGGTGTTTGGCTTTCTCTAAGAGAAAATTATAAATTCAGAGGGTATATTAGAGTATAATATTTGTCATTTAGGGGTTGATTATTTTCTCACCCATTTCAAAACTTAACATCTTGAGAAATTTCTTTGCATAGGGGAGCCTGTTCATGTCGATGAAGTTATCCAATTTTATGCTAATTTAGGTCAAAGTAGCGATACTCGTGAATTGACGAGAGTGAATGGGAAGGATGTTCATGTGTCTAAGTATTTTATAAATGAAGCCCTAGAATTCCCCTACACAATCCCCAAAAAATTGAGACCCGATGATCCCCAAGGTACCTTAGAAATTTACCACACTTATTGTTGACCGGGAATTAGAGAGGAAACCCCTCTACATCATGTCGCTATGGGGATGAAATATTTTAATTGGTCAGGAATTGATGGGGGAAATCCAAGTCGCATGACATTAGTGGATTTGTCTTAACATCTTGACAACAGGTGGCCACATGTGCGAACCGACAATTACTAACTTGATGTTGTTTTACTATGTCATGGAGGGGGTAAAAATTAACCCCGGCTATATTATCATCTCTGTGATGCTTAAGGTGGTGAACATGAAAAAGAAGGACCTCCCCTGCGGTGGTTTTATCAGCACAATGTTGAAGAAGACGGGAGTGCAAGCAGTTGACAGACCCCCCTAAACACTTGATAATATGATGAAGCTTGGTCCCAGCACAAAGATATTCAACTTGGTTTCATTAGGAAATGAGAGCCTAGGATATTGCCCGGTCAACATGCCGAGAGTGCGAAGAGAGCTCGCGGGGGGGACCTAGATAGAGTCGAGGCATCGAGCCCAAATAAGTAATCCATCGCATTTTAAATTACATGATTTATATGTTGTGTTGAATTAGTGTTATAATATCGTGTATTCAAATTTATTAAAATTGACAGGTTCACAAACCGATTAGAAGGCTAGGCTGAGGAAGTATTTCCATTGCTTGGGGCGGACGTGATTGAGACGTGCAAGATGTTAACTCGGGCCCACTCGCAACATGTGGTGTTTATTGAATCCCAAGGATTTCACCTTGAATGGAGCAAAGATGAAGAGCAAGCAAACTTCGAGCCTGTTTTCTCGGAGACAAGTGATGAGGATGGTGGTGGTGATGATGAGGGAAGGCATTGAAGGGATAGAGGTCAATGAGGAGAAGACCCGATTGGGAGGGAGGTCAAGGTGGAGAAGAAACTGGCTGCAACCCGGGTTCTTAAGGTACGGAAGAAACTGGAGGTGACCAAAATGATGAGGCATGCCCCGAAATAGAAAGCATGTTTAAAGAGATGTAATTGGGAGCCATATTTGTAGCAATTTGGATGTTATACAATGTTCTCCTATGATTCCAAAGAATTTAGTTTTTTAGATTTTTGGTTTTTTTGATAAATTCTTGAAGCTTTTTGCATCCTCTATGTTTGAGAATTTAAACATAAAATGCAACATTTATTTTAGTACAACTCGAATTTTTTTCCATTCACGATTGCTTTATATTGAAAATGATATAAGTGAGCATTAAGTTGATGTGTTTAATTTGTCAGGAAAAAGATATGAAATGTTAGAAATTTTGAGATTGACCAAATATACGTAGTTAATTCCGAGTTCGGAATTTGCTCATCCCTTCAACTTTGCAATATAGAAAACTTTATAAACTCAGAAAGAATAAGGATCATTTTAACCATTAATGAAGAAACACTTATGGAGTTCAGAAAGTTTGTTTCCGAGCTCGTGTGTAGTTTCAGACCATCTCTGGAATTGACTAATGAGCAAAAAATCTAACATTAAATAATTTATTGATCTGGAAATGGGTTGGGCCCTATTTTTAGAGGGTCATTAAGTGTTTCTGAACTCAAAAACCGTTTCCCTATAAAAAATAGATTGACAATTCATTTTCAAAATCCACCCCAAAATCCTTTAACCCTACTCTGTCATTGCGAACTTGCAAACAAAATAAACCACTACCAACTTCCGGAAACCCTCAATTTGGAGTCAATGGAAAGAGGAGGAGCATCCCGAAGTGGAATTTCAAGGTCTCGATCCACCGGCAACACATAGGAGACAAGTTTTGTTTCTCATTTTCCCCAAAAATGTGATGAAGAATTGCATGAAAATGGGAAGCTATTAGATTGTTACTTTGTTGATGAATTGGACCCTTCCCGAGGGCACTTATAAATAACCTTTTACTGGATAACTACTAACTTGGGAGGGGAATATGGGTCAAAGATTTTTTTTTAAAATTTGCTCCCATTATTACTACTATAATACCTAGAATGGTACATAGTCCATAAAGATGTAAGGTTTCTAGTTATCTACTAAACACAACCATGTTCGGGTCGTCAATCCAACCACGTGTTAGGAATAAATAGTGTCGTCAAAATAACCATTGGGGGTCATTTTAACTATCAACTACTACTACGTAATCAAAGGAATAAGCAATACAAACAAGCACTCGGGGAGTATTTTTGTAACATGGTTGATATTATTTCGATCATCGATTTCATCAAATACAAAAATCTAACCATATTCTAGTGTTTGTGTCACATGGTGCAGACAATGGTCAAAAGTTCCCTCTATCTTTGACATAGAGGTGCGAGTATAAAATCGTTCATCAGCCTCACCTTCACAACTACGGAAGTGCAACTAGAACTATGGAAAATTATACAAGTCCGATTCTTCTCCGTGTGATTAAGTCTTGGATGAAACAAGACGAACGAACTACCCCTAGGTCTACAAAGGCAATGAAGTAGCCATCATATCGACTACCTCTAAGATCAACAAAATAATCCAAGTTTTCTACCAACATTATCTCTACCCACAAACCTTCGGACCTCTTTGGTCAACTAAATAGATGCATGGTCGATCATGACAATTAACAACATTAACCGTTGTACACACGCCAATTTTTAAACTATCACACCCCAAGCGTATCTAGGTTTCCTTAACCGAGGAGTAGTAATAGTGCACCAACATGAAGTTTGACTTGGTTGGGTGACAATCATGCAATTAATAAGAATATTAAGAACAAGCAAACTTAATAATCACAAAACACATAGAAATAGGCAGATCTAGAAATCTCACGAAATAAACATCAAATCCTGAATACAAATATAGTCTCCTAGCTAGAACCTTACTCCCTAATCATTGAACCCAAGTATTTCATTGGATTAAACACTTTGGGGCAAAAGAAAGATAAAAACATGAAAAGAAAAGAAGATAGAGAGAAGTGAGAGTGTTTTCTCTCTCTAGCCACCTACTAAGATATAAAAATGAGTATTAACTTAAACCCTAGTAGACAAAGGTCCATATATGGAAGTAGGGAATTGGAAGTAAAAATAGGCCCAAAAACCCTAACAACTGCTAGGGCTCGTGCCGGACGTGCTCGCGTGGGGCGCCAGTCTTGGCACAGGCCGTGCCACCTGTGCTAGCCATGCTCTCCGTCAGGCTGCGTGGTCCACTGGCGAGGTCTTCATTTTCTCATTTCTGATCTGCACCATGCATCATTTCGTGCACCCCATTGGCTGGAACATTATTTTGCTCTGTACCTCAGCATGCCCCATGTCATTCTTCACACCCCTATGTACCGGTCTTTGCACTTGTGACTTGAAAAAGTGTGGGATGTGCAAAATGAAACCTCCTGCCCCCATACTTAGTTGATTTTTGGGTGAAAATAGGGGAGCCTTGTGCCAGATTTTGGCACAGCTCCTTCCAGGTGATACAGTATGTTCCAAGGCACATTGACACCAAGCGTTCCTGTTTGTGTAGACCGTGCCAGCTTTTAGTCCACGCCAAGCTTGTACGGTCTGCACCGGCCGTGTTTGGTTCGCATGGCTATCTTCTTTACTCCACTACAGGTGAACTGATGGTAAAATTCAAGTGTTCTTATTGTCAATTTTATAGCACTCAAGAAGAAAAATTGAATGGTGATATTCTTAACTGATGATTCTTGTCAAATATTTCCTAAAACTCTGTGCAACATTGAACAACGATCCCTCCATCTCTTCTTTGGCCTTCTTGAACTTTTTCTATGCCTTTCTTCATCTCAATTCCTTCTACTACCACGATGGAAGTTCATAGACTTCAATCTACTACCATCCTTGTAAATAGGCTTTTATATCTTCCACAATTATTGTGAATGGCCTTCTCATATCTACTACCACCCTCACAGATGGCCTTCCATTAAAGAAAATGAAAAATCACTACTGGTAACCTATTAATCAGATAAAAGAGGAATATCTAAGAACCGTGAATGCAAAGTTTCCATTTGTTTCCATTAAATATACAAAAAGTAGGATTTAAACAAGAAAATCAGACGTGGTCGTCTAAACCCTTGTCGTGAAAACATAACTAAAACTAGTAATAAACCAAACAAGAGATGATAATAAATTTGCTAAATTCATTGGCTAATGCAAGCATAATGGTGCACATCAATCCTACACACGTAAACCATGTACTTGATTTAACAAAAAAAAGAAAAGGTATAAGAAAAATGTAGCATGCGAGAGAAGTTAGCCAACACATTCAACTTATTCACAACCTACCCAAGTTCCCCAAAGAAGTAAAAATGTCACAACTTTCACACTCCCCGATGTCGCTAAAGTAACCTAACCATCCCCAAAATATTGTGAAGAAAAAGGTAAGCATGAAAAATAAGTGTTGAACTAGCTTACTCCCCCGAAGAAACCACCAAAGACAAACCAAGATATGTTGATGAAGAAATAACCAAAGATGGTTAAAAGATGTAGAAGTTCCATTTCAAATTTTGCTCTATTTCTATTTTTTTCTAGGAGCCCTTTCAGAATTTCATCCTAGCATCACACATATTGAGCTCAGCACCACACCTTTTTTCCACAAGGCCTCTTATTTTTACCAAGGTTTTCCAACCTAGCTGGGCCTAGCCTCTTATTTTTACCCATGCCTTTCAAACTCTCCGGACTTTACTTCCCATTTTTTCCGAAGTTGTCTGTTTGGGTTTCCAACTCAGCCAAGTATTTTTTTCATTATTTTTTTAAAAAAATTAAAAATGTTTACCTCAAAAGCCCCAAAGTTAGGCTTCTTACTACAATAGATAGTAAACAAAGAAAAATTACACCACCAAAGTTTGGAAACACACCCCTAAATATAACTACCAAAAAGGTTTCTCCAAAGCTGGAAACAACAACCTACTAGAAACTTCAATATCCAATTTGGGGAAATACAAAAATAATGGAAAAACACAGTCATTAATGATCATCTCAACAAAAATTAATCATAACTAGGTTACCAACAATGAAGACTCTACCATAGGGGTTTTCCAACTCCGCCCCCCATGCTTTGTTAATGCATTTTCCCCAATGCATATAACATAGAGAAAAATTAGAATCACCAAGAAGTGCTTAATGTCACCTCCGACGTCAGGTCTTGTGCCCCTCCTCCTCTGATATGAATGGGAGTAGGATTTCTTGATGCCTGATGTACGCAACCTATCACTAATCTGCATGATGCCATCCCACAGATGTCCCATATCCTCCGTCAAGTGAAGCAGTTATCTGTCAACCATGTCAAATTTTTCCACCATGTCCCACTCATGGTGATCCAACTGCTTGCCAATCTTGTGATGCCCCCCCAAATATTGCACCTAATCCGGTCCATACGACTTATGATTCCACATAGGATAAGAATAGGCTGACTGAAAGCTCGAGGACTCATGATCTCTGAAGGAGTTATACTTTAAGTGATGTCATGGGAGGATCTCATGCTGAGAATGGCCCGATACACTGTGCCTAGAGGGCTCAGGGCCTGGGCTAGGTGGAGGCCAATGGCTAAACTATGCAAAATGTTCGTAATAATACTAATTATTGTACCTTTGAGAGTTAATAGCGCCATGCTCTATAGAATGATAAGGATCCTTATAAATACTACTCGGCCTCTAATGAGGGGGTGGTTCTCAAAATACCAGTCTGAAAAGAGGGCGGTGCCGCTATTGGATTCTAAAAAACCGGTGGCGGCATCATCTGTGGGAATACTGGATGTGGTGGGACAACCTGCTGCTAAATGGGCACAAAATGTGTAGAATACCCTGAGACCTGCTCCTAATCATCCTACTCCTCTGCCTCTGTGTCATCAATCTCCTCTCCTGGGTAGGGATCACCTAAAACTAGTTTTGAATCTGCATCTGGGTCGATGTTAACGTCTTGCAGTTTGAGCTTCATGCTCAGAGCGGTACACGCACACTGGGGAAAACTCAAGAAATTATTACCCCTGTAAATCCAGAAAATAGTGTAATACTCTATCGATATAGGGTTTTCCTCATTCATGACATGTAGAGTGAGTGTATAGGGAGTTTATGAGCATGCTCTCAGTTCCTCATCCACCGAAAGGTTGTAGGACTTGACCAGAAGAAACACCATATCTCTAATAGCTATCTTCCCAGTGCATGACGGTGCGTTGAAAAGATCGATGCAATGAGTGAAAAAGTCTTCTAGAATGTAAGGACAAGCCCTACATGTACAGATAGACCATAGGATCCTTTTATCTCTCTCGGTGGCATTAGTGGATTCCCCTCGGCAACCAACTATCATAGTCACAAACTTGGCTACGTATCTTAGTGCCAGATGCACTATATCACTGTTCTTGATATTCTTCTCCTTCGGCTGATAGGTGATGGGGCTCATAATGCATACAAATCAAATCCTATAGCCGGCTCCCTGTAACCCTTCACATCTTTTTGTTGCTTTCATTTAAAGATTTCCACAAACTCAACATAAATCATGCCTCGTGGAATACTTCTCAAATGGAATCTAATAGACTTCCTCATCTACCTATTGTTCTCCTCAAAAATAGTGGATGAGAACTCAAGGTTGTTCCTAGTGCATGTAGAGGCTGACACAGTAGTAAACTCTTTCATACTGATCCTACCTTCCAGGGCCCTAACAGGTTTGCAAAGTTTAAGATCCTTGGAGGTTTCTTTGTCTAAAAACATTGTCTCTTAAATAGGATGCCCTATTAGGTAACCCCACATCTCCTTTTTACCCCAAGAGAGGGAGGTCAACCCCATAAATGGTACACTAGGTTCTCCCATTTTTCTGCAAGCCATGAAAAGTGTACAGAAGTATAACACAAACACAGACTGAATCTCTAGCAAAGTTTCCCAAGAAAATATATACAAAACACCCATGGGCACAAAATATTATCAACCACAATATCCACCAAATATTCTAAGCATACCCCACAAATTTTACTAGCTCTATCAAAATCACTAACCCCCACCCTCAGAAATGAAAATTTAAGGAGTAATGGCTAATATGGTGGAAGAATGTGTTTTGGGGACTTCGGAGAGATTGGTGTGATAGGCTGTGCATGAGGGGTAGGGTGGTTATATAGATGGGAGGGCTGTGTTTGATAGGGTGTAGAGGGAGCTAGCACGGATTCAAAGGAGAATGCTAGCTGACATGTGGCAAGCCACGTAAGCGGGGTCTGTGCCATGCTTAAGGTAACACGCGCTAGCCTCATGCCCACGATAGGTGGCTCATGCCAAGATACACTGGCATTGTGACAACAATGACATGGCTCTTGCATGGTGCTTGCATGGCTGCCGTGTTAGCCTCGTGCAGATGGGATCTGGCATGGCCGGTGCCAGTCCTTGTCACGAGGCACCCCTGTACTTTTCTTACAAAATTTTTCTTTCATACCTACACCCAAAACACCAAAACCAATAGCAGTACTGTTCCAAATAAAATAGATGACTGTATTTTTAAAAAAAACACCGCCAAAAATTCATACACTCCCAAAATTTAAAAGAAAATATAACATAAAGCACCCTATTTTGATGTTCATCCTCACGACTTATTATTTCATGAATTTTCAGAAAACTAAGGGTCACTGGAATCACCATCCTTGACACCACCAACAACCACGTCCATGTGAAGGGTCTCCACAATACCTTAGGGTTACCCTTAATCTTTGGAAAGACATACCGAACATGCCCATCTTTCTCAATCATAGATACATTTTTGTTGATTTTGGAAAGTGAGAGGGGTTAAGGAGTGAGTATTTCCTTAACCCGCTTCTTTTTCCTATTCATGTTAGTGTGCGATATAGGAGGAAAAGTATCTTTAATCACACCAAAAGGGATAGTTTTATCAACAAATGTATCATTGCACGGTTCACTCATACAATATAGAGCATGCAAGGTTTCAATGTTGGGTAACACTTCTTCATCTTCAAGAATATCATTAAGACATTTAAAATTTTCAATCAAGCAAGATTTATCATGCTTAACATTTTCCTCACATAAAGTTATGCCTTTACAAACAAATGAGAGATTAGGTGAATTCTTCTTAGATTTGTAAATATCAAACCCAACTCTATCCATGTCATCCTCTAAGGTTAGTGTTCCCGAGTGAACATCAATCTTAGTCCTTGATGTTTTAAGAAAAGGTCTCCCAAATAAAATTTAGTTTGCACCACCATCGTGCACTACATCAAGGACATAAAAGTCTGCCGGAAACACCAATTTTCTCACTCGGACCATCACATCTTTTACTAGTCCATAGGTACTAGCTTGTGAGTGATCGGAAATTTGGACAATTACCCTAGGTTCTCAGAGATGCAAGATGGTATGAGATTTATAGAAACTCCAAGATCAATCATAGCATTTTTCATAAATTTATCACCTAAAGAAATAGGAATTGAAAATATGTCAGGGTCATCACATTTCGCAGGCAATTTTCTATGGTTAAGAGTGGCGACTCCTCTTATTTTAACTTTACATAATTTCTTAAGTGGTTTATTCCTCTTTATTTTACATGCAACTTTCCAAAAATTTGCATGTGAGGGAACATATTCAATTATATTTAAGATCTGGACACTAACCTCCACCTTCTCAAAAACAATTGGACATGATCATCATTAGTTGGAACCTATGGCCTTCCCTTAAGGAAATTAGGGATAGGGGGTGGGAGATTAACCCTTTCTTTGGGTGTTGGAAGCTCCTTTACGGGCTTCTCCGCAACCAATTCTTGCTCCTCCAAGTTGATTCGGTTGTTGTCCAGAACCAAGTTATCCTCTTGTAGGTGATTTCCTTCTCGAGATCGAGCACCTCCTTACCGCTTCTCAACTTGAAAGTGCTCGCATTCCGTGGATTGATCCTTTCCACTTCTCCCCTCGGATAGGGTTGTGGTGGAGCCTTTCCACCTTGATTGTATCCTTGTATTTGGTTCTCCTCACGTCAATGGAAGTTGGGGTGATTGCGGTACCTCGAGTTGTTTACGTAGGGATCTTGCCTTTATCTTTCTTGGTTCCTACAGAATCCTTGTTGTTGTTCCTTAGTGAACTGTGGCCCATTTCCACCATTATTGCAATCTAACACCTTGACTTCCTCAAGGTCCTCCACCACTTGCATGCACACATTCGTGTGATGATCAAGATTACAAACACCGCATACATTTGCTTGTTGGACTCCTCTTTTCATGAAATCTGTCATCATGGAGGCAAGAGCCTTGACTTACTTCTCTAACTTCAGGGATTGAGATGGTTTATCTATGGGTTTCACCCTAGACCTTGTACCAAATTGCCTTGTTTCATTTTGCCATCTCCTAGAAAAGTGTCATTGCCTCCCTTGGGATCTTGTTGGCAATTAAACAGTTGAAATCGGCGTTCACCATACTCATGTCATCATCGCACAACCCTCCGATGAAATAGTAAACCAAGTCTCCCTCCTTGAATGGATGATACTGAAAGCTGGCCAACAATCTCTTGAAACACTCCCAATACTCTTAAAGGGACTCATTGGAAAATTGAGTTTAAGTCTTCGAAGCTTGAAAGTAATTTTTTTAGAAAATGGTGCTTCATATCAATCTATGAGGTGATACAACAAGGTGGTAAATAGTATAACAAATCTTTTGCCGAATCCTTAAATAAAAAGGGAAATGCTCTTATATTGTAGTCTTCCTCCAAAACACCCACCGACTTCTTGTTGGTACAAACTAGGTTAAACTCCGAGAGATGCTTGTTTAGATCTTCTTTTTCCATCCTATGTAAAGTCAACGAGTAATGGATTATGCCGCTCTTGAGTTCACACGAGACATTTGTTCGCAATAGTTAGAAGATGATAAATCGCGGTTGACTCTCCAAGTTTAGAGTTGCCAACTCTCTCAAGGTGCAGTTGTCCTCGGCCATTTCTTCTTTTTCTATGGCTACCAAAAGTGGTTATTTTAGAACTTCCATCCTAGGTTTCCTCTCCCTTCCTCGCCTACTACCTGTGCAATTCACTGGACTATGTAAAACTCCCAAGTTCTTGGCACATGTATGTACCATAAACCGGGAATAAAAATGGTCAACTAAAATCGACACTAGCATACAGGTTTAGAAGTAACTAGAAACAAGTAGGAAATCTCAAAAACAAAATCTAACAAAATAAAATAAAAAAATATAGACAATGCTACTTACTCAACTAACACATTATGCAAGCTAATTACTAGACCATTAATTTAAAATAATGCAACGGTGTCAAAATTTAACCTGTCCCTTCCTGAGCATCGCTAGTAACTTGTAATGACGATGTCAAAGATAAGAAACTTGTAATGTTTCTCCCGTTCCTACTACTACACTACCTAGAATAATAGATAGTGGTAAGTATCGGGGTCGTCCACAGAGATGTCGTGAATCTAATAATCTACTAAACACAACTATGTTCGGGTCGTCAATCCAACAATGTGTTAGGAATAAATAGTGTTGTGAAAATAACCATTTTGGGGGGATTTTTAACTATCAATTACTAGTATGCAATCAACAGAATAACCAATATAAACAAGCACTCAGGGAATATTTGCGTAACATGGTTGATGTTATTTCTATCATATATTTCATCAAATTCAATAACTTAACCCTATTCTAGTGTTTGTTTCACGTGGTGCGGAAAATGGTTAAAACTTCCCCATATCTGTCACATAGAGGTGTGCGTATGAAATCTTCCATCAGTCTCACCTCCGTAACTAGGGTAGTGTAACAATGGATATGCCACATTTCAAAGGCCTGATTCTTCCCCATGCGATTATAGCCCGGGCGGAAGACTACGAACAAACTACCCCTAGGCCTTTAAAGGCAAAAGAAGTAGTTGTCCTATCAATGTCTTCTAGGATCAACAAAATAATTCTAGTTTTCTATCAACTCTATCTCTACCCACAACCCTTCAGACCTCTTTTTTCAGCTAACTAGATTCATGGTCGATCGTGAATATTAAAAATGGTAACCCTTGTGCACAAGCCCAGTTTCGGACTATCACACCCCAAGAGCATCTAGGTTTCCTTAACCGGGGAGTAGCAATAGTGAACCAACATGAAAGTAGACTTGATTATATGCAAAAAAAAAAAGGTAAGACAATCATGCAATTAATAAAAATATTAAGAACAAGCCAACATAATGATCACAAAACACATAAAAATAAGAAGATCTAGAAACCACACAAAATAAACTTCAACAACTGAATACAAATATTGTCCCCAAGGTGGATCCTTAATCCCTAAGCATTGAACTCAAGTATTTCATTGAATTCAACACTTTTGGTTAAAAGAAAGATAAAAAGATGAAAATAAAATAAGCAAGAGATAAGTGAGAGTGTTTTCTCTCTCTAGCCACCAACTAAAATCTAAAAATGAACATTAACTTAAACTCCAGTAAACAAAGGTCCATATATCTAGTAGTAGGGAATTTGGCCTAAAAATAGACCAAAAAAGTGTCCAAAAACCCTAGCAGCCACCACGGCTTGTACCGGTGCACGGTGCCAGTCCTTGCGAGGGACCGTGCCGCTCGTGCTGAACTTACTCCACATCACCTGGCTCGAGCAGTTGGCCGAGTCTTTGTTTACTTATTTCTGATATACGTCATGCATTGTTTCATGCATCCCATTGACTGGAACCTTGGTTTTCTCAGTACCTCGGAATGCCCCAAGTCAGGCTTCACACCCAAGTCAGGCTTCACACCCATAGGCTAGTCTTGGTATTTGTGATTTGAAACAGTGTGGGATGTGTTATACAGAATGTCCTGCCCCTATACTTAGCCAATTTTTAGGTTAAAAGAGGAGAACTCCCTGCCCAATTTTGGCACGGCCCCATGCCAGGTGATACGGGCCGTGCCAACTCCCCCTGAGACAAGTGCTGGTTGGTGCATGTTGTGCTAGCTTTCGGTCGGCGGTGGTCATGACTGGTTTGTATGGCTATCTTCATCGCTCCGCCACAGGTGAATCGTTAGTTTGATTTATGACAATTCTATAGCACTCGAGAACACGATCCCATTTGTGATACTCCTAAATGCTGATTCCTCTCAAATTTCCCCCAAAATTCCTGCAACTGTAAACAACGATCCATCCATCACTTCTTTGGCCTTCTTGAAATTTTACTGTGCCTTTCTTGGTCTCAATTCTTTCTACTACAATGATTTGGAGTTCATAACCTTTGATCTACTGTCATACTTGTGCATGACCTACAAAATTTTCTACAATTCTTGTGAATGACATTCAAATGTTAACTACCAACCTCATGGATGGCTTTCCACAAAAAAAATCACTCACAAGCAACCTACTATTGAGATCAAAGAGGATGATCTAGGCGCCAATGATTACAAAGTGTCCATTAATCTCAATTAAGTCTACAAAATGAAGGATTTAGATTAAAAACCAAAAGTGGTCGTCTAAACCCTTTGTCGTACAAAACTAACTAAAACTACCAATCAGCAAAACAAGAGATGATAATAAATGAGTTGAATGCATCCGCTAATGGATGCATACAGGTGTCATTAGTTGACATTATCAAATATCTTGCAATAGGTTTGGCCGACCCTCTTCATAAATTTAGCGAACAACATGTGGAGAATTTGCTATCATGTAATGAGAGCGCCTACGTTGACTTAACTTGTCAATTTTATGCTAGTTTATACGGAGTTGCTAACAGTGATTGTGGGACTAGGGTTGGAAGTATAGACTTTCCCATTAGTCAATGGTATATCAAAAATTAGTTGGATTGCCCTTACGAACACCCCAGACATGTTTCTATGAGAAAATTTAGATGGGCCGTTGGATGATTTACCAAAGGGAGAAGTTGCCGATAGATTGGGAGTACCCATAGGTTTACTTTGTGGAATATAGCGTGTGATATTTTGGACGCAATAGTAGGGAATTTGGAAGGCCGGGAACTTTTGATCTATAAATTTGACAATTGATCAAAGTATCACTGATGCGATTATTGTTGGAACTCTCATTCCCTATGGTGCACACATCCCTAAGACTAACTATTCCACGATCAATATATTCTATTACATTATGAAGGGT
>JAULKK010265220.1:0-15125 GCA_032355705.1 Rubia peregrina
GTATTGTAAGTGCGCACAACTCCAAAAGCATCTTTTTTTGTTAGGAAGGAACTCAACCCCCCCCCTAGCATGACTTGGATGATCTAATTTACCCGTAGCTTCAATAAAAATGTCAATTTTACCCGTCGGAACAAAGTTCCATTCTATTTTATCTTGTTTCAATTTAGCCTACATAAGGTAGGTGATTTAAAATATGCACGAAGAAAAATAGATGAGCTATTGTAATGAATGAAATCAAACTTAAATAATCAAGTGAAGCATACCACTCGTTTCACAATTTCAATTTTTGAAGGTTTAGTTAATCTACCATCCTTATTTTGACGGCTTCGTAGGAATGGATCACACCTCTCAATCTTCTCCACACAAATCGGTGTCACCAATGATCTTGCCTCCTCCTCTATCATTCCACCCTCAGT
The DNA here is from genome assembly GCA_032355705.1 of Rubia peregrina. NCBI lineage: Eukaryota > Viridiplantae > Streptophyta > Magnoliopsida > Gentianales > Rubiaceae > Rubia > Rubia peregrina. The sequence continues at coordinate 417 of JAULKK010265220.1, forward strand.
TGCAAGTTGGACATCTTTCTCGAAACGTTCTTTCAAGAATTCGAGGGACATCAATTTTTAGCCCCGCGACTCTTCTGATAAGGATATTCATTCTTCGTGTTATTTAATCTCTTTTCTTCCCTCGTCCCCTATGTTACAAATTCATAGAAAGGTGACTACAAATATAGGTACGCTAAATACACAAAAACTTATATAGAAAAGGACTAACATTTTCTTCATTCTCGAAGGCCGTTCTCTTATGTATCTCCCAACTTTCTGGTTAAATATGTGTATAAGTTTACCAAGGACGTTCTCCTTTCCTATGGGAGGATATGTAATCCCTAGACAACGTGTGCTTGTGCTCTCTCCAACTTTTCAACATCATCCTCATTTTCATTTTTCTCAAAACCTCAATGTCAGGAGCATCAATTTCTAAGGGTCTCTGTTTTAAAACAATTTGGGCTAACAAGTAAATAATTAATTAAATCATATTAGGAAAGTAGTAGACTAAATTTGTATGGATTGTAATATAGTATCAATATTGGTACTTTTCACTCCATCCATATGATGTCTTTGTACTGCTTCAGGACCTCGTGCAAACTATCGTATTTTTTGTCCACTCTTGCTCTACCAACCTTTCCTACCAAACTAGACCACCTATGACGTTCCTCCAACAAACATTTACCCTACTCGTTAAAAACTAACAACGTCAATTCTTTCCTTGACATTCTCCTCTCTAATGTCCTACAATGCGTTCATGCTAATCCTACCTCATCCGATCCCTCCCCTTAATCATCCTCATTTTCACCCGAGTTATCATTTTCTTCTTCTGTTGGTGGGACCTCATCTTGAGTCATTTTTCTTGACATTTCACTACCTAAAATAATGTAGGAAAATCAATATCTTTTTTATTATATGAGAACGGGAGTGCTGCAAGTACTTTACAAAGCCTAGAGCACTACAATTGAAATGGGAGTAGTAAATTAATACAAGAAAACTACTTGAAGCTAAACCCTAACTAGGAAATTAGCTTGCACAAGATGTGAAACCAATAATTTAAATCATATGTGTTTCATGCTAACAATTTCAAGTCTTCCAATGGATTGTAACACTTAAAACTCCCAATTCACACATGAGTAACTATGCACCCTAAGCCTACCACAATTCCCCAAAATGGGTAGAAATTTGAAGAACATTTCTTCTATTGAGTGTGAGCTTGGGGTTACCTTCTCCTTCGGAAGACAATTTTGAAAAATGTAGGATAGATTGAGATGAATAAAAGAGGAAGAAAAAAGAGAGGGAATGGATGAATGGATTTTTGGTAACACAATCATCAAACTGTGACCTAATTTAGATAGACAAAGTATTTAATTAAGAAATTCCCTGAAATTTATGAAGAGAGTAATAATTACAAAGAAAAATATGCATGGACCCACACGAACATGCACATAATATATGTACACAAAAGAACTTTCAAGATTTTCTAAACCATTTAAACATATAATTATTTTAAAAAATTCATTTCCTACATACAGTTATTTTTAAAAAAATAAATAAATAACACTTTCTCAATTCACATTTCCAATAGAAGGTTTGATTGCACTTATGAATGTTTAATTAATTCTCTTCACAATTTATTCTAGGACTACTCTATATAATATCTTGTGTCATTGATGTGTCATTTACTATACTTTGAAACTTTATTATGCCAAAGTAGTTAGATAGGACAACTAATCAAGTGGAAAAATTAGCCTTAGAAATAGCAGATGGATGGTTAAACTGAAATTGCAAACTAATATGACATATACTACCAACCGATAAATGAGTTCCTTTGGGGTTTGAGTGTTTAGCATTGCAAACAATCTCGGAGATTGAATGATTGATGACAGAATCTTTCAAATAATGGCCAAGTGATGTTCACTGCCCCTGTTGCACTGTTGGTTATCCCTTTAGTTACAAAACTTACGTTGTCTTCACTTAACGCATCCTCCATAGTTTTTAAAGTTAATTTAGTCTAACTCTTCGCTCGAAATAGCTACAAACTCCATCCTCCAAGTCCTAATTCACGTAACCATGAATCTTCAAGGCATACAAAAACCTATTTTGTATCACACGGACAACAGTAGCGGGTAACCCCACCCCAACCACAATAAAAAAAAATATGTTTGCATACACAGAGATATATAATTTTCCAGACAAAATTGAAATATATTATTCCTATAAAATATTCATTCATTTATGGCCAGTAAGCACATCCGAAAAGAAAAATATGCTTGGACTCGCACACTTATGTACATAAGTACGTGTAAACACAGAACATGTACGATTTCCATACTATGTCAATATATAGCTCAAGTTCTCAACCATATTTGTATCACAAGTTTGTCACCGGTGTAGGAAAACTAACCAATAGTTTCATTGGCAGAAACACATGGGGGATCCGATCATAAGCAATAAAAATAAAATAACGCAACAACCATCACTCATGCGAGAAAGACAGAAATTCATGTATGTATTTTTTAAGACAACATTTTTAAGAATATAGTAAAATCATGGCAGACCATGATCCCTATTTCAAGAGGAATGACTACTCTCTCTTGCACCTTACTCACGTCAGGGACGTCATATAAAGGATGCGCGTCTTGACATGGTTTCAAATATTCAACCATTTCTATCTCAAACTCAAGCATTTAGTTAAATATTAAACACACACTTTAGAGAAGAAAAATATGCACAGACTCGAATGAACGTGCACTTAATATGTGTACAAGTTTGACCTGATGCCCATTCTTAATGTTTGTACCCACTTGGAGTCCTTGAATCTGGAGTTGTGTATCAATGTTTTTGTATAAACGTTAATTTGACCAAGATATTGTCTCTCAACAAATTAAATATCTCAAGTATCTTGAGGCTTCCCATGCAAATTTTGGTCATTAGTATACTGATGAAAGTATTTGACAGCGAGGACTTATATTTCTTGTCTTATCATGCGCAATATCACTCGACCAAAATTATTGAATATGTCGATGCTTGCATTGTTCCTTTCAAATTGAATGGCCTGATGGAGCAAACCTTGTGCTTCTATCTCTCTTGTTGTTGGACTGTTCTATGTGCTAAGTACAAAATGGACTCTTGAAACTCCAGTTGCGTTTGCAGTTCTGCTGTTTATCGATCAAACACGCTTAGTAATAGTTTATATAAACTATCAGGTAATGTGTTCTTTGCCTATGGTGTAATTCAGCGGATCTTTTATGTTACTGCATGTTCAATAGCAGATCTGTATGGATGATATTTTCTTTCTAGTAGGACAGGTGCATGGATCAAAAATATTTGCAGGGCTTAAAAATGGTATAATGTAATCATTTTAGAAACGATATATATACATATATATATATATGCACAAAACTTGCAGAAAATATGCACGGTAACTTGAAGAATAGATTTGGTTTGATTGATTTTAAAATTTTAATGGGAATTAAATAAGAACTCTCGATATAATTTAAGAGGAAAGGATAAGTACGGAATATCACATAAAACCACTTGAGCGCATGCAAAGTGGCGTGGAATGATTTAATGTGTTTAGTACTAATTCATGTAATTTTACTTTATTGTGATAATTGATTTCATGAATTTATCTTTCATGCTACTTATGTTATTAAATTTTTAAGGGGTGGATGATAAACTCATGTTATAAAAAAAGATATAATTGAAAATAAACCCTAAACTTTATATGGAAAATAAACCCTAATCATAACTAGAAGAATCATTTTTGTTCTTAAAAGTCAAGGACATTCTCACCTTAAATTTTCATATCCATTTCTTCTAGTACCTACATCCAGAAAAACAAAATATTTTAATTATTTAAGGGATGGAATAAACAAGAACATAGGACTAACATTTTTCCATAAAGAATTCAAAACCTTGATATAAAATGAAAGAGAAAATGTCTATAATTGTACCCACTTTTTACTAAAATTCACAATTACGTACCCTATTTTTATAATTGTTCTTAAAAGGTACCAATGTTTTCATTAATGTCCCGAAAAGATATTTTTAAATTAAAAAAGGGTACCAATATGCTACAAACTTTATCCAAATTGGTAATTTTTTTTGTACCATTTTGAGACATAAATGAAACAATGGGTACCTTTAAAGGTCATGAAAATTAGGTACTAAACAGTGAATTTCGATTAAAAGTGGGTATAATTTTGGATAAACTCTCTAAAATTAAACCGCTCTATGAGAATTAGTTTTGTGGCGTAATAAGCGGAGATATTCTCCGATTTTACCAGTTAAAAATAACATAAAATGACATCTCAATACCCGCCAAAAATTTAAGTGATTGTGATAGCCAAAACACCTGCAATGCCAGTAATGATCTAGAAAAAATTATGATCCTTACTTTGCTGAAATCATGATACTTTTATCTACAATTAGACCAACATAGTATGGTTGATGTGAAAAAATTTGAGGAATGGTTGGGGCTACCTAGTTCGTGGAAGGAAAAAAATACATATTAACACCTGGACTTTAAAAAGATATTAAAAAACCCATAGTGAGATGTCTTGGAACAACATTACTATCCGTATATATGGGAGAAAATTTATCGATAGAGTTTGAAAATAAGTATGAGGCAGCTCTAAGAGCATCTAATGAGACATGAAAATACATGTTTTCTTAGAGCATTTAAGATCTCTTTACCATGCTTTTATTGGTGGATAGTTAGGTTTAGATGGGTTTTGCACATTAGGGAGTTAAAACCACCTTCTTTGGTTTTCTTGTTTAACTTCCCTATTTTGAGAGCCAATTATAGTCCTAATGGGATTCTGCCCTTATGAGTATCTAGATCCACTTGTTTGAGCTTTAAATTGTACCTAACTCATGAGAAATGGTCATCCGCAAGGAAGATAGTAGATTGAAGGCCACTCGCGAGATTGGTAGAAGAATGAAGGCTATTGAACTAAATGGTAAAACATCGAAGAGTGCGGAAAATGAAGGAGGCAAAGAGTCTAGAAACTCCCATGAGACACATGACATGTAGTTTTTCACAGTCTGTACCATCAGAAGCAAGCCAAAGTGAAGCCCAGTGACCCGCGTCCTATTGGGTCACTAATTAACCCGAGGAGAGGACTTATTAGATCAAAGATAAAGATATTCATATTGTCGCTTTCGTTCCTACTACTAAGCTACCTATGGGGTAGAGAGTGGCAAGACTAGGGTCTTCCACAGACATTCTAAGAATCTAAAAGTTAAATACACACAACCACGACCAGGTCATCAATTGGATCACGTGTCAGGAATAGATAATATTGTAAATTGGGTTTTACGGTTTATCTAACAACTACAAGCATGCAAAATCACAAGAGAGTAAAACTATTTATCGGTAGCACTTGGGGAATATTTGTGTAGCATGACCAATAATATGTTTTGATCCTAGATACAATCACATTCAAGACATACAAATCTATCCTAATGCTATTGACATGTAGTGTGGTCGATGGTCAACACTTACCCATACCTGTCACGTAGGGTGCACATGTTTTCTTCCATCGGCACTGCCTTCGTAATTAGGGGAGTACAACAATGGCTATTTATTTCTAGCACTTGGGGAATATTTGCGTAGCATGACCGGAAATATGTTTTGATCCTAGATTCAATAACATACAAACTCATCCTAATGCTTATGACACGTAATGTGGTCGATGGTCAACACTTACCCATACATGTTACGTAGGGTGCATGTGTTTTCTTCCATTGACATTGCCTCCATTATTCGGGGAGTGCAACAACGGTCCGGTTGTTGGGCATGTCTAATTCTCCCCCGTGCTATTACGTCCTAGGCACTCCACTACGAATGCTTCTCATTGGGCCTACATAGGCAAGGAGATAGAAACCTTATCGTTGACTCTAAGATTGTGAATTATGCTAAACCTAGTTTGCTACAAACGATATCTCTATTCGTAACCCTTCGAGCTAATTTTCCAGCTAAGACTAGTGTATGGTCATCGTAATGGTAGCTCGATGACCCATAAGCACACACACATACGGTCACCCGCTACCCCTATTACATCTAGGTTTCTCTTCCCCGGGCCAACATGAAAGTAGACTACGGTGTGAGTCAATCTTAGTGTAACAATCATGCAATTGACAAGAATATGAGAAACAAACCGACATAATAATCATAAGCAAAATAGAAAAGGTAGATCTATAGAATTACCCAAAACAAATATCAAGTCATGGATACAAATATAAACCCCAAGTTCAATCACTAATCCCTAAGCATTGAACCCATGTATTTCATTGGATTCAATGCCCTTGGGAAAAACAAGAAGAAAAGAAATTAAAATGAAGGGTTAATCCCTTTCTCTCTCTACCTAGTCTTAGGAGAATGGAAATAAAATGAACCAAACTTAAACCTTAGTAGACATAGGCTCTGATATATATATATATATACTAGTTAGGAACTGGGCCTAGAAAAAGGCCCAAAATGGGGCCAAAAACACTAGCACCTGAAATTGGCACGGGTCGTGCTGCTTGGCACGGTTGTGCTGGCTGGGGCTGGCATGGCACGCTAGTGCTTGATGGGTCAGGCACAGACCGCTGGATATACCTCCGGTTTTACCTTCTGATGCTTGGCATGGCCGTTGGATGGAAGCACTTCTTGATCAGTTGAAAGGTGCAAGCCATGTAAATCCTTGTGGGCCATCGGCTGGGAGTCAATTTTTGAGCAAAACGATGGTGCGGCCATGTCAATATTCGCACCCCGTGGACTGGTCTTCAAGTGTTAGAAATGAAATAACACCAACTGTGTAAAAGGGCATGGTCTGTGTCAATACTTAGCCTTACAAAGGTCCGGGTTGGCACGGGTCATGTTGGGAAAATAGCTCGTACGTGGGGCTGTGGCACTACCGTGGTGGCTGGCACGACCCACACTGAGATCCCCTAGAATGGTCGTGTTTGCTGGCACGATCGTGTTGGCTGGTGCGGCTATTTCGAGTCTTGATAATGTTGAACTTTGACTCCCTTTTTTCTGGCTTGATTCCATCTACTACCACATTTTGATTTGTTGCTTTTTGTCTACTTCCACCCTTACGAACGGACCTCAAATATATACTACCAACCTTGCGGATGACCTTCTAAAAAGTTGTGCTGAAGTGCTAATGAGCAACCTACTTAGCTCACAAAAGAAGATATAGGTGCTCGTGAGGACAAAGTGTCCATTAGATACAATTAAGTATACAAAACTCTGGATTTAGATAAGAAAACTAAAAATGGACATCTAAACCCTTTTTAATGTAAACCTAACTAAAACTAGCAATCAACCGAAAAAAACATAATAACAAATGTGGAAATGCATTAGTTAACGCATACATTTAGGTGCAGATCATCCAGCATACGAATCATGCACAACTTAAGGGCCCTTACAAGTGAAGGCTAAAGATGTAAGCTCTGGTGTACGGTCCCTAGAGAATCGCATGACATGTACCACTCATAAGCAGCCTAATTATTTTCTATCTTACGGCCTGTGCAAATACGCACGGACCGTCCTGAACAAACTATGCCACCCTGCTGACTAGGGTTTGACCAGCGGGCTTTTGGGCCTTTCTATCTCTTCCCACTATATAAAGTGAGTGTATCCTTTAGGTTTAGAAGGAGACGGCTCTATAGAAGAAAGATCCATTTTCCTCATCTCTTTCTTCATTCAATACTCTTTTCCATGGCATTTAATCCATTGAATGCTATGGGTTTCATTCTAATAGCTTAAATTTATAACTTGGGAGCATGTGTAAGCATGTATTAACTTTAGTTTTTTAAGACTTCAAGATTCTTGTCCATTTCCAATTCTATAAATATTATGCTTTATTAGTGCTTATGCTTCTTGCTATGCTTTTGTGATTAATGTGATTATGAAGTACACCTAGTTATATTCTTTCCATGATTTAGTGATAGGCTAGGGAAATGACCTGTGGAGTATTACATTTCTATGAATATTTAGAAGCAGGGTGTAACCATGAGCTCGTTAAAGACACATGAGCCCGAGTTGGTAATAGGAGTAGTCTTGTGGTTGAGTTATCGTGTGGTCAATTAGTGGGATCATCCGGCAATCAGGCCGGGTGATGTTATTGACTCAATTGGGGTCATGTGCATATCCTAATTTTTGGCAACAAAGTGTTGAGGCAATCTTAGAGTTATCATGAGGTACTAATGTGCTAAGTGCCACAATATGGGCTGTGAATGGGTATTCACAGTGGTCGTCCCGATGATACATGCTACTACTTGGGTTTAATTTGCTTTCTTAAAGCTGCAAACTTATTAACCCCAGTAGTGAGGGCTATAGTTGTTTCTTATAAGTGCTCCTCTATGCTATATTTCGAGGAGGTGAAATGTTAAGGAGGGGGCAGAACCGACATGGTGTGACAGAGCAAGGAGTTCCTAGAGAATTAACATCTCCATATCGTGTGATATCGCAAGTAGATAGAAACATAATTCTTGAATGTGAATAGAATTATAGGATCAAATCTTAAATCTGAATAGAAGTCTAGGACTAGCATCAAACCAAGAATTTGAACACAATAAGTATTTCCCCTTCCCTAATGAATCCCCTTATTTCCTTTTGAAATGGTTCCAAGCCACTTTTCACGTGCCTACATTTGCATGCACAATCTATGATCGTGCAAAGATCATTTACATGCATGAACAAGCACGATAAATAACCAATAGTAAATTAATAAACATACTAAAATTAATGAATAAAAGGATTAAAAAGAAAAACAGACATGAATACACACACACTTTCACGATATGACACGAAACACTGTAATTATGAAAAACTTCCAAGATACTCCTTCTGTCATAGTTGTATCTTCACATTTTCCTATTATATTAGTCCCAAAAAAATTCACAGTTTTAATGCATTTCTTATTTGGGCAAAGAGAACTTATTTCGGAAAAGACTATACCACCCCTATAAAATTTAAATATTACATCAATTATCCTTAACTTAAATTTGAATAATGACCCTATTAGACGAATTATGATACTATATTAGTTTGGAATATTAAAGGTTTTGATACAACCATAGATAGGTTGGAATTGCTAGTTTAGGAGAAATAAGATAGTATTTTATGCCCGATTGAACTGATGTATGATCCCCAGCAGACTACTAATCTAAAATATATAATTAATCTAAAGAACTCTCTAACTTCTAATAATAAGAAGATATGGTTTCTTTGGAATTAGAATTTCACTATTGACTTGTAGATAAATGACACACATCTCATAGAATGTAAAATCACACATAAAACACTCTAAAGACTTGGATAAGATGTTTAATTTATTCTCTACATACTATAGATCACGAAAAAAATTCACAGACTCAATTAAGAAACCTCCAAATAGAATCAACCATATTCATAGGTGATTTGAGCATCATAGTTTCATTAGAAGATTAAGAGGTATGACTACAAGGAAAAAAAATTACTTCGGTTGTGGATGATTTTTACCTTGGTTATTTACCAAAAAAACCAAGGACAAGAGAGGTGTAGTAAAAACTATGATTTTTACCCCAGTTTTCGGTTCACAGCCTAGTTAAAAATATTTTTTCACCTCAGTTTGTTTTAAAATAACCGAGGCCAATAGATTTTAACTGACACCAAAACAGACAACTTACCAAAATTGGTCAATGTGGTATTGTGGATGATATAACTGATTCGATCACTACCCAGCGCTGAACTGATGTTAGTAGGTACCGATTCCAAAGCCGATGCTGGTCTTAACTGAGTTCATGACCAACATCAGTCGTTTATCAATTTAACCGACAACAGAGCTGTCATCAGTTTGCTTTTTACTGTGTTCGTGATTGGCAGACATCAGTTGTTTAGTTGATTGACATAGGTTGGATTGTAATTTCCCTATTTTCATGCAATGGCACACTCAACGTCATTCAAACTATCACACAACCATCAATACAATAACATATTACAAACTTATAATAACTACAAAAACTACTAAGATACTATCAATTGTAGTCCATGTTTGGTAGTCAATCTCCATTTCATAGTATTTATATGGGCATTACAATAGTACATAAACAAAAAGTTCAAATGGTTATTACAATAATACTGTTTAGAATTGATATCAACTACAATATATTAGTTTCATGGTATTTGATTCTAACACTCTGTGCAATTGCTTTGCCGAAATAGTGAAACTACGATGAACGTAATTCTTCCATGAATATGTTGAAAACCCATAGATAATTGTCTCCCACTACTAGAAGAACCCCCCCCCCCCACAACAACCGTTCTTTTGCCCCCATAGCAGCTATTTTTGTATTTTCCAAAAGGATTTCCTAACTAGGTGGTGCTTTGGAATTGTGGGCTAGCGGCAGTTAATTAATGGCTTCTACACATTGTAGCTATTTTATTTTTTAGAGGTACATTTTAACAGTGGTAGCAATTTCCCAAATATTCGCAAGTAGCAACGCAAGGTTTATTGTTCCTCGTCTTGTTAAAGAGCCGACGTCACACCTACATAATGTACCATTCGATTAATCCGATAAGCTATTAGCGACATCGCTAAATGTTCGCAATTGGGTACCGATGGTACCACAAATATAGCGATGTCATGTCAAAAAAATTTGTGACAAAAACCTCATCAAAATTTGTAACATCGCAAGGTCGTCGAAGCGCACAGATATTTCACCCTAGTCGCACCATTAAGTGAAACCTCGGTCTACTTAAACAACATCATCCTGATTAAATACCACATCATAATTTCATGGGCATTGGCAACAACGATGTCAGTCATGTCGACGTCGCTTCTTCTGTGGTACATCGACAACGATTTTGATAAATACGATGTCGCAGACTGGTCGGCAAGGGTTTTGTCAAAAGTTTATTTACGGTTATTTCTGACAATAACCGAGGAGAAAAATCAATTATCATGGTTCAAAATTGCATAAATAAATCTAAATATGCGATGTCGGACAACAATGTAGCGATGTCAGTTATCCTCATGAACTATGACGCCCATTCTTACAGCGACATCGACTTGCACGGCATCGGACTCTATTTGGGATGTTGGAAGCCCATGCAGATCCCCGGACGTCGCTCATTCATCGGTGGTGGTGTCGGCTCTTGACTATTTACCTCGTTTGTTTCCAACCAAAACTGAGGTAAAAAAATACTCCCTCCGTCCCACTTCATTTTTCTTATTTACTTTTTCACGATCTTCAATGAGCATATTTGACCATAAATTTCTATAGTTACCTATAATAATGCCGCATAAGAAATTGATATTTAGAAAATAGATGTTAAGACGAATCTAACAATATCTCACATGATATTTTTATTATATACTCCCTCCGTCCCAGCAGAATTGGCAAAGTCAAATTTCCAAAGTCAAATTTTCCAAATTTTGACCATAAATATAAATTAATATACAAATAATAAATATATCATGTGATATATTGTTGAATTCACCTTAACATATATTTTCTAAATATCAACTTTTTATACGAAATTGGTATATGTAGCTAGAGTTATTAATGGTCAAACATAATCATTGAAGATCGTGTGCACAGTAAATTAGTAAATTCTACCGGGACGGAGTGAGTATGAGTTAATTATATTTACGGTCAAAATTTACAAAGTTTGACACTCAATTTTTTTAAAAAAAATGAAGTGGGACGGGGGGAGTACTTTTTACCTCGGTTTTGAACCAAGGTAAAAAGGTATACTTTTTACTATGGCCACATTTGTCTCAGCTTTTTTTGGTTGAAACCCGAGGTAAAAAATGTGTTGTTTCTTGTAGTGGAAATGGTCGAGCTGTCACCGGCTATGTTGACTGAATTTGATCGGGAGAGAGGAAAAAGAAACCAGAAAGAATAAATTAGGATGCTTACACTGCTCTGATACCTTGAGTTGAGAGTTTAGATAACATAGCAATAATTAGAGTAAATGAGGGAAAGAAAATTAAATATTTAAACCCTAATGTAGTCTCTAGAATATTTTATTCTAACAAATACTATAAATTCCAATAGAAATTGGATTTTTTTTCCTGAACCTCTTTTTTCATTTTTTTTTCCAGACTAATTTCAGACCTAGGCATTGTAGCTAGACATGGAAGTTGTAAAGTCATGTAAGATCTCATGGATTAATTGATTGTCAATTTGTGGACTTATGTTAAAGAAGAAAATTTACCATGTTGGAACATACACCGAGAGTAGATTTGAAGAATGAATATTGCGATGGATTTTGGTTTGTGGAAATCGGTGATTTTGATATATTTGATTTAGCCGTATGGAAGCATTATAATTTTATGGAAAATCCCTATCTTTATGGAATCAGAATTGAATGAATATTATGAGATATTTGTGATAAGAAAAATCACTTTATTTATGGGATTTGGATATGTTTCAGAAGCAGATAAGGAATAAGAATATTAAAGAGATAATCATGGAGTATTCTGATCTGCAATGGACTATAAAATGAAGACATTATACGGCTGCAAATAATACACGGAATTAATTGAGAAAATCTGTACTTTAGATTTTCTATCTATCGAGACGTTTTTGCTGAGAGCCAGAATTACCATTTTCCAACATACACGACATGTGTGCTAAAATTCAGAACGTATGCCTTAATTCCTCGAGAGGAGGTGATCCAGCGTCGACGAGTTTCGAGGTCAGAGTGAGTCTGATCAAGGCGGATCGGTAGCAAGGGGAGTGTGCAAAATCCACACGTTGTAATTAGAAGATAAGTATAGTTGTATGGTGTACTTTGTGCCGTATCTCTGATTAGTGATTTATTCTAAACTGGGTCAGGCCCCGCAGATGTAGGTGGATTTCACCGAACTGTGTAACCAAGTTGTGTTTCTCGTGTTTTATTTAATTTACATACTTGGTTAAGTTAGACTATGTTGTAACATAGGATTAATAGTTAAGCTAAAACGGTAAAATCAGTTTTTCAGAAGTAATTGTTTTGATTTTTGCAAGTAGATCAACAAAAATTCTTAAGGAAAACTAGAATACAATCTCGCGTTGCACGATATTATTAGTTAAAATATTATAATTATATATTTTTATATGTTGTGTCATAGATTTAAATTGAAACGAAGAATTTTATTTAAAATTTTAAAGTTTAGTCATCTAATGAAAACTATATGAGATATTTAGAAATCGTCTACTTGGTTTATTTGGTGTGCGAGGAACAAGTATATCTATGATAATTGTAAACCAGATATATTGCAAAATGTTAACAATGGCATAGATACAATTAGATCTTTGGTTCTAATCAATGGGCTGAGATGGAAGAAATCATACGTGGAACACATTAACTCTTCCCTCCTATCACTTGCTCCCATTGATTAAGTTAATAAGATTATTTCACAGACAGTAGTTCTCTGGACACTTCCTCAGAGGCAGTATAAGCTAAATACAGATGGTTCCTCTCTTCATTCAAAATCAGCTGGAGCAGGTATAGTAATCAGAGATCAGCAGGGGAAATTTTTTATTGCTAAATCCCAATACTTAGGAGAAATGGATAGTTTGGAAGCTGAAGTTCATGCTTTAGTCATAGGTCTGGAAACTGCTTTCTTCCATGATTGCACTAACATTCAGGTGGAGATGGATTCCTTGTTGTTACTTAAAATGATTAGAAGGGAATACAGGATTCCATGGAGATTCATGCCATTGGTAAGAACTATTTGGAGTCTAACAGGAGATCTTGACATCTCTTTCACTCACAATTTTAGAGAAGCCAATTTTGTAGCTGATGCTCTTGCAAAGATTGCTAGCTCTACTAAATCTTCTACTGTTTTTCTGCACCATTCTCTGCCTCAATATGTTAAAGGTTTAGTTATGCTTGATACTAGAGAATTTCCTTATGTTAGAGCTGGATAAATTATTCTTTCTCTATGACAGCTACTGCTCCCTTCTGTTTTGCAATGGCAGGTTTATGTCATAGGATGAATAGAGAGCCACATTTTATTCAGGATGTAACAGCAACTGGAATCTGGGATTGCTAGTGATGCTGCCTCAAAGATGCAAACCTTTTGTTGAGCTCAAGGATGAATTCACAGATCTAAGCAGCAACTTACATCACCTCTCTGAAGTATTTTGCTCTGGGTGGAGTAATATGCAAGGGGTAAAAACGGAAGGCCACCTCTTTTTATCCACACAGGGGTGGAGGCAAGAAAGTGGGAGGCCATTTTATACCTCGACATCTGGGTCGGGCCTTTCTCTTTACTAACGCAAGAGGTGGAGGTAAAGGGATTGGATATTTCAAGTCAGTTTCAAGTCGATTGTGTATCATCGTCGATTTGCAAATTTCCCACGTTGTAAAGCACTTTAAATGATGACATTCCTATTATTTTAAAGCTCTGGGGAAGCTAATATAATACCCCCTCACCATTGGTGAGTTTTAAATTTTTTAAAAAATGAGATATTTAGAAATCGTTAAATATTGAATACAATAAAATCTAATTATTTTTATAATATTTCATTCAATTATTTAAGATGTAATTATTTATATGTTGAGATTTATTTTAAAAGACTATCATAATTATATGTATATTACTGTAATAAATAAAAGTAATATCAAATGACCTTATTAGTATCACTAATTATAAAATATCCTCATTTAACAGTTAGATTATGTGTTAATTTAAATTTCTTCAATGATATACATGTATATATATATATATTACAATGAGATATTTATGGTTTAAT